>CM044015.1:11630169-11936337 GCA_024085815.1 Flaveria linearis
GCTGAAAGGAGACGTAAATATGAAAATGGATGGTTAAGTGTTACAAACTTACTATTCATTAATATGTATTTTAAATAGAAGGATAATGATAGTAAGTTCTTTTAACATTTAACCTAAAAATTGGTTGAACTCTAGTTTGACATATTTTGAATTTTGGGTCTTATGTGGGCTCTTACTTTTGACTTTTGAGTTATTTATAGTCTCAACTCTCAAGTTTTGTTCAGAACTTTTGTAAAATATATTAGTTACCTAATTAATTATGTAATATATATATATATATCAAATATAATTACGATATAATATAATACGTCATTATATATCATTTATTATATACGTGTGGGTGATATAAAGCTAGTTAAGACTACCTCAAATTGAATTCTTACGAATTAAGTTTGTGGATAGTTTACTTGTCTTCTTCATGTACCGTTATTAGAGTTCGCCTTTTCGTGATAGTTGGCTTAGAGCTAAAACCACACGAAATTTCTATAATTTTGTGATTTGTAGACGTATTTAAAGGACAAACTACAGGGCATCTTTTGTAAGAAAATGAAAGAAGAAGGGAGGAAAGTGAAATAGCTGCAATTTTTGAACGAGTTACCCTATTTAAATTTGAAATTACATAATCATACTGTTTTGTATGTATATGTTGTATTTAATATAAGATGGAGTTGTATTCGAGCGCCCAATATTAATATATTATGTGGTGCAAGCTATGAAAACAAATTCTGACGTTTGATTTATCTTTCATTTTATGTGAGCTCTGAAAAAAGTAAGATCGTTTCATGATTGTGCGTATGCCATCATCTCATACATTTTGTGCAGTATACTGTTTTACCAGTTTAACCTATAACCATAGGTTGCAAGACAGCAACCTTAATGGTTACTCTTAAAACCCCTATGAAGCAACTATGAAAATCCAACACCAGTTTGCATAAGTAATGGCTCTCTCACCCTCATACTCAAATCGGCAAGGAGACCTGTTTAGGGTGCTTTGAGAGACTATTGAACTTATTTTGTTATTACTTTTTTCAACATGTAACTCTAAAATGAAATTTTAATAAAACTCATATGATGAAGACTAGTCAGATGATCAATAAGTAAAATTACTTATTATTATTTCATGAAATGGTGTACATCAACAGACACTTTTAGTAGTTCTTTGTATATGCTATTATATATCTAGTGACGAAATTTGAATCACACTATATGGGTGTGGGGCAATGTAAACTATGTCAAGCGGTAGAGCGAGAGTTAGCATTAAGCTTTTAACTATATGTGCTAGCTTGATTAAGCTTTTTTTATATAACTATATGTGCTAGCTTCCCCCATGATGAACATATTATTGTTTTTGTGTCACTATATCAAGGGGTGGAGTGAGGGTCAGCACTTATGAATTGTGTTGTATTTGTGTTTTTGTATGTTGTTTGACTTGTTATCTTTTTATTGCTTAAGGACATACATAGAGCGTTTACTATATGACTCGTTTAATATATGATTTTTACATCTTATAGAGGTACAACATGCTAACAAAACGAAACAAGACGAACTCAAACATTTTTAATTAACGAGTCAAGTTCAAAACTAGTGTAGCTTGGATACGAACCGATTTATTTACCCAACTCTTCAATCCAAATGGATATATTGACTCCTAACCTAGTTTCTCGTTTTCTCCATTTGCGGCTAGCCTAGTACACTACGGTCGACTAACCAACACTTATCCCCGAATGTACTTTCTAGCGGTGAAGTACCGTGTCACGTTACCAAGAGGTTAAACGTACAGATTCTATAAAATAAAGATTGTAATGTATTTATCCAAAAGAATCTATTACAGTTACCTGTTTACCTTTCTTTAAAAAACAGTAAAATATATAATGTGGAACTTGAGATTCACGCCACGCGTTGCAACGGCTAATCTATTAAAAGTATTCACATGACATGCACAAACGAATACAAACATGACCATAGCTTCAAACAAATACACTAATAGGTTAGTTTAGGCTCAGAAATACGTTATCGTTGTGGCTGCAAATAACGACTGTCATGCCAAAACAACGAACACGTAATATTTTTTTGCGTTATCATAGCCTCTAATCTTATTAACAAAAGAATGAAACCCAAACAAAAAGTACACTATAACCATCAACAATTCAATCCAAACTGCATTTCAGTTCTCTCAAATGATATGCTCAAATCATCAAGAACATCCAATAAGATCTCTCAGATGAGGTAATCCCATCATCATCGAGCCAAGTACCAACGTTGCATCATTATCATCAACATCCAGAGGTCTAGTTCTCTCAGATGAGCCAGGCTTCATCATTATTGAAGTTTAGCCTCAGAAATGCGTTGTCGTTGTGGCTGCAAATAATGATTGTCACGTCAAAACAAAGAACATATAATATTTTTTGACGTCATCATAGCCTCTAGTCTCACTACAACCATCATCAATTCAATCCAAATTGCATTTTAGTTCTCTCAAACGATAAATCTTAAAATCATCAAAAACATCCAATAAGATCTCTCAGGTGAGGTAATCTCATCATCATCGAGCCAGGTACCAGCGTTACATCATCATCATCAACATCCAAAGGTCTATTTCTCTCAGATGAGCCAAGCTTCATCATCATTGAGGCAAGCTACAACCCAAAAACAAAATCTTTTTCTCCATATATAAAACCCCAAATCTAAAAGTTCTAAAATATAAAATGGGGGTTTAGGGTTTACAACAAACACTGAACAAAGTTAAAGAAATCAAACAACAGTAAAAGAGGTCATCGGAGAGCAATAGAGAGACGCCATGGACGCCGGCTACGGTCCGAAACGACCACCAGTCAGGATCCACTCTCTCTCTTCCCCTCTCCCTGCCATACATGTTATTTCTAAATTTCACTCTGTACAAAGAGAGATCGAGGTTATCTAAGAGAAACAGAGAACCTGTGAGCAACAACGATCTAAGAGAAACACGGCAACGCCAAAACGGAAACGGCAAGCCAAGTGGTCATCGTAGTCGTCTTTCATAAGCGAGACCCCAAAACGGGAACACAACCGCCCGTCGTCGCTTTCTCCAGGGTTTCTCTCTCTAACCCCCTCTCTCCCCAAGTTGTCGTTGTCGAGAAACGACAAACCAAGCGCAAACGATACCCTAACCCGCCTTCGTCGGAAACGGGACGACAACCGGCCATCGCTAGTTGGAAGGTCATTACGCCTCCGCTACCCTCTCCCTCCCTCTCTCTCCTCCCGATTACCAGTATTGAGTGGAAATAATGTCTGCTCACAGGTGCTCCTCTCCATTAAGTCCATTTATGTGAGTGGAACATGAAATACCCAAAATAACCTTGGTCGGTGATACTGTAGCCACCGACCAAATGTTTTAATATATAATATAATATCTACAAACCTACGCATCATATTAAAAGTTAAAACCAATGATGTTAGGACTGGATCGGACCGGCCGGTCCGACCGGTCCGACCGGGGATCGGCTAGATGGCCGGTTTGATCCGTTGTGATCGTTTTGAACTGGTCGAACCGGTCTTTTCATCCCGAACCGGTGGTCGGACCGCGAAACCGGACCGGTACGAACCGGATTTTGATTTTTTTTTCTTTTTGATTTTTATGGGTAAAACCAGGGTGTTGAACCATAAATTAGTGTGTTTGATATACAAATATAGTTACGTTTTATATATAACTATATAATACATATATAAATCATACATAAATTACTTATATTTGATTATATATAACTATATATATAATATACTATATATATATAATTATGACGTAATCCGATTCTTAAATCCGATCCAACCAATCCGACCGTCAAACGAGTAAGATGTCCGTTTTGATTAAAACCACTCTTCACAAGAATTAGACGATTACTACTGATTTTGTTCAAAATCCATGTTTTCATTTCGAATTACAAATAAAGTTAAAAAGAAAAAGGGTAGAATCGTAAATAACAAGTAACCCGTGACTCATTTATTACAAAATCAACCTCGTCAGTCCCCCTTTCAGATTTGTAAGATTTGAAATCTAATATATGCAGCAACGGTGAACTTGACAATGACACGCATTCAATATTTCAATCCCAATCACCTCACCGTTACCTTCTCCGTCATCCCAACTAACGGAATCCGTCAACAACATACGCATTTCACGTCAAACGTTAATCTTCCGTTAGGTGGATGTTAAGATGTGGCTCCGTCAACAGTGACGGTAATAAATGATGAACGGCGGTGGTCTGACACAGTGGCGATTGTCAGTTGCGGTGGTTCGGCGGGTGGCTCAGGTCCACTCTCGACGGACTTGTGTCACACGTCTTTCGAACCTACGAAACATTTTTTTACTGTTGCACTGCAGTTTTCGAGAGGTTGTTGATTGTTTTGAACTTATCGGGGCCTACTAAAGAGACGCCCTCCAGGATATCTGGACGCCTTCTTTACGGCCCGTAAGGCCCTTCACGGGCCGTATGGTCTGTCGCAAGTCAAATCGGTCATTCAGAAACGTAATTCAAAAACGTAACGGCCCGTGAATACGATCACGGTCGTGTTTATTTACGGCCCGTGAATTTCTTCACGGCCCGTATGGAATTCGTCTTACGGGCCGTGAACTTACTTACGGGTCCTAGTTTCACTTTTAATAATTTGACGAGATATATTATTCCTCGTTTTTCGTGTAATTTTGTATTTATTACGTTATTTGATATGACGTAATATTCCTCGATAGTCGTGTAAATTTGTATTTATTACATTATTTGATATGACGTAATATTCCTCGATATTCGTGTTAATTATGTGACGAGATGCAATATTCCATTTCAACTACTATATAAACGTTAGTTTATAAATTCATTTCATAATTCAACGATATAAATTCATTTCATTTCAACTACTACATAAACGCAATATTCCATTTCAAGTACTATATAAACGTTAATATCTAACGTTACGATTTCTTTCTGGGATAGCAACTATTTATTTGGTTCGGAATATAACTATTACCCTCAGGAGGGTTACGGTTATTACGAATAGGCTGCTTCAAACTATCCAGGACAGTTCGCGTCCAATTACGGCGGGAATGACGGCGGCGATGACGGGGGTGATAACGGTGGCGATAGCAGCGGGGATAATGACGGTTCTGGTTCCGGTAAAAAGGGTTTATACGACACGAATCAGGTTATAAGATATATCATATTTAATTTTACTTTCATTTTACTATCATTTAGTAATAACTAACTAAAAATATTAAATTGATTAGGTTTTCTCATCTCGTGAAGAATTAGTTGATTGGGCAACTAAAGTGGGGCGAGATAATGGGTTCGTTATTGTCACCAAACGTTCAAAAAGAAATTCGAATGGTTTGGTGGTTAAAATTTGGTTGAAATGCGATCGGGGTGGTGTATATAAGGGAGCAGCCACTCTAAGAAAAAGTGGCACGAAAAAAACAAACTGTCAATTTGAATTGCAGGGTAAGTACCAGATGCAGAGAGATGGGTGGATTATAGTTGTTGTGGATGATACTCATAACCATGAACCTGCTGAACACCTGGAAGGACATGCATACGCAATGAGGCTCACCGAAAATGAGCTTTCTACTGTAAGGAATCTGACCGAGCAAAATATTGACCCTCGAAACATTCTAGGCACGTTGAGGGAACAAAATCCCAATAACGTGTCTGGGTTACGAACCGTATATAATGCTCGGGCAAAAATAAAAAAGTCCACCAGAATTGGTGAAACCCCAATGCAGGTTTTTTTTTCTATACTACAACAACATCAATATATTTACACCCCTCACATTGAGGAACCGACAAATACCGTCGACGGGGTTTTTTTTATACATCCCACTTCTCACACATTATGGCGTGCTTACCCACACGTGCTGATGATTGACACAACATACAAAACTAACTTGTATAAAATGCCTTTTGTTCAAATGGTTGGTGTGACATCCACCCTGAAATCTTTTTCTGTTGCTCACGCATTCATTGATTATGAGCGTGAAGCCAACTTCAGATGGGTGTTAGAGCAACTAAAAGCAACGCTGGAAGATAAGCGTATGGAGCCCCGTGTTATACTAACCGACCGAGACCTCGCTCTGATGAATGCGTCAGAAGAAGTTTTTCCGAGTGCTGTTCGATTACTTTGCAGATGGCATATTTCGGAAAATATTGCTAAACATTGTAAGGCGAGTTTTTCAAATGAAGAGTGGGGTGCTTTTCAGCATGTGTGGTCGGTACTTATTAACTCTGAAACGGAGGACATATACGCTTATAATTACGACCGGCTTTATCGCAGATTGGTGTCCAACCATTCAAGTAAGTTTTCTAGTGTTATTCTTAAAAATATATGTATATTTATATAAAAATAAGTGCATTTTTTTAATAGGAGTGCTGATGTACCTAAAAAATAACTGGTTGGACCCCTACAAAGAGAGATTTGTGTCGGCGTGGATAAATAGAAGTTATAACTTCGGTCAGCACACAACGAACCGAGTTGAGAGCCAACATTCGTTGTTGAAAAGTTACCTGAAAGCAACCAATAGCACCCTGGATAGATTTATTCCTTTCATTAATAATATCTTAGCTACCCAGGAAATTGCTATAAAAGAAAGTTTTACCAAAGCAAAATCATGCTTATGGTGCAGCATAATCATGAAGTGCTTAAATTGCTGCGAGGTAACGTTTCTATTGCGCCTTTGGATATGTTAGTCGGTGAGATTAACAGGATACATCATCTAATTATATCCAAAGAATCATGTGGCTGCCATCTTTTTACCAGCTTTGGTATTCCGTGTGCTTGTAAATTAAACAATTACTTTCAAACAGGTGAATGTTCTTTTACGTTTTTTATTTTTTCATGAAAACTTTTATTATATTTTATTTAATATATTATTTTATAGGTCAATGTATCCCGCTCGATGCCATTGATGTTTTTTGGAGGAAGCTAGATTTTTCACCCGCGTATATTGTACGGGAGGTTCAAGTAGATGTACATAAAGAGATGGAGATGGTGACAAAACATTTACTTGTCCAACCCGAAAGCGTGAAAAGATCTTTGATTAATATTTTCAAATCTTTCGTTACTCCTTTAAAACGGATAAAAAACCTCCTAAAGTCCAAACAAATACACGGGGTCGTCCAAAAAAAGATAAGCAAAAAGAAACAATATTAGACGCCCCCAGACATAGTTCATATGTTCAACCGAGAGAAAATTTTGAAGGTCCGCCAACATATTCAAGTTCGGTGGTGAAGTCAAAACAAGGGCCTTTGCAGCGCAGTCAATCCTTGTCTTCAAAATCAAGAGCCAAAGATGGATTATCTCAACAGAGTTCCAAGTTTTCATATATCCCGGGCGACGAAGATAAAAACAATTTTTTCCGGTTTAACCGCTGGATTCCATCATTCTTTTTCCCGTATATTTCAGGTACGGATGATGTTTTAGCGGACGGCAATTGTGGTTTTCGTGCTATAGCACTCGCACTGGGATATGGTGAAAATCACTGGCGTTTTATACGTACGGAACTTATATCTGAGTTGGATGAAAACAGACATAGGTACGCTGCGATGTTTCCTGATATAAACGAAATAAGGGAATCATTAAACTGGAACGGGTTAGGTGCGGCTCCACACAAAAATTGGATGACAGTGCCACCTGCTACAATCCTTATTGCTAACAGGTTTCGAGTGGTTATAATTTTTATATCGATCGGCAACTCGGCTACTTTTTTCCCGTTCTGGTTATCTCCTCGTGATATCAGTGAACATCATATAATTTCAATTGCTTATGTTCAAGATTGCCATTTCATTAGAATTCGATTAGTGGGTGACTATCCAATGTCTGTTCCGAGCAAATATTGGCATTTGTACAAAACAGAAAACGCCAATGATTGGGAGGCTATATACGGAAGTCGAATTCAAAAATATCTTGAACTAAGGCCCGTAGACCCGGTTGAACATGTAGATTTAGTATAGTTTACACATTTATCAATTCTTTCAATTCTTTATTTATTCAATTCTTTATTGTTGTTGAATTGTAAACATGTAATCTATTCTTTCGTTTTCCAAAGAAAAATGTAATAAGAAGATTATCGAATTTTTTTCAACCTTTGAATTTTGTTTATATGAGCTGGGCATTTGGTTAGCATAAAAGGTGTGTAGGAATGTTAATGATATGAGATGCATAATATATGTTGAGATTCAAGTATGTTTTTCAGTGCAACTTTTCCGACTGAGATTCAAGTATGTTTATATAATTGCAGAGCCTGGCGTCGGATTTTCTGAAGGATTATATATTTCTTTATGTGGGACGAGTAGGTTCAAGTACTGATTTTATTCTCCAAAAGGTTGATTTAATATTATTCGTACAAACCACTTCCTCCACAAGCACAACCAATTGTAAACATATAATTAAACATTTAAACGTCATCCAAAATAACTCATAATATATAAACATAATTTTACAAATTTTTTACATGAAAGGTAAATAAAACAATAAAATCCTACTATCTATGCGTCATGACCACCACCAGCATCACCACCACCAGCATCCTCCGCATCACCACCACCAGCAGCCTCCTCGTCATCACCCGCAGGTCGTCTGACAAACGGAGGCAACTCCGGCCGAGGGGGGAGGTCGATACCCTGGCTAGCAGCCAAAATGCTGCACGCATCCGCCGTCCATAATAGCAAGGCCTGGGACTGGCGCAACATATGTAGTGCCTCCGCCATAAACTCCCCCGTCGGCGGAATCTGCCGAATGATGGTCCTGGGAACAGGCGGTGGGACGGGTGGTCCGACGTGTGGCTGGGGCTGCGGCTGCTGCTGCGGCGCCGGCTGCTCCTCCTCCTCACCAACGTCCGGCACCGGCTGCCAGACGGTCCGACCACCATCAGTGGACCATCGGAGGTCGTCGCCAAATTTGGCGGCAATCCCCATGGCCATGACGGTCTGTCGACCCAAAATCCGAGGCGGCGTGTCCGTAGTCTGCCTCGCAATTAGGGCGTCCGTAAACAACCCTAAGCGCGAGGCAATGACGGTAATGTACGAGCCGCAAACAATCGGGCTATCCATCTGCAAAACAATCAAACAATAGGCATAATTATGAATCGCATAATAGATAATACTTATTTGTTAACAATTAGTAGAAATATTTTTTACCTTGCCCTGAATGACGCTCAAAAAATAGGCGGCCATGCAGTGAGCTAGATTCACCCGTCTGGGTGAAAGCAAGGCCCTCAAAAAAATAAGTCAAGGAGCGACACCTGCTCCATGCTCTGGTCTCTGCCAGCAATGGTGCCGGCAATGCACCGGTGTAGATACCGGTGCAAAGGATCCCTAATAGAGGTCGCCCTAATGGCGCCCTCCCACGGCTGGTCGGAAATGGTCGACCACCATCCGACCAAAGGAGCCGGCTCGTAACCAAAGGATCCCAAAGAACCATCACGGCCCGTAACCCATTTAAGTTTCAAAGGATTACGGGCCGTAAAGGACGGTCACGGCCCGTAACCCTCTGAAAATTCAAAAGCATACGGCCCGTGACCACCCTTCACGGCCCGTAACCCCCGAACGTTTCAATTTTCCAGATTTTTTAAATATAATTTTAATATATTTAAACGAAAAATACACAAAAATAAAATACGGATTTGAATACGTACCGTAGTAGGGAGTCGGATGTATGAAAATGATGAAAATACGGAGGTCGTGACGGGAGTAAATCGTATGTGTGTTTTGGGGGCGTAAATGAGCAAATGGGCCGTGAGGTCCTATATATTATCGGGCCTCACGGTCGTGACGGACCTCACGGCCCGTTACATAATCTCCACACGGCCCGTTACTTCTTTCACGGGCCGTGATGCTTTGTACTTTTTAAAACACGGCAGTTGACACTACACGGCCGTATGGTGACACACTCACGGCCCGTAAAGCCTCTCACGGGCCGTACAAAACTTTTTTCAAGTCTATAAATTCAGCCGCTTGACACAAACAATTCACACAAATTTACTCAATACCCAAAACATGAGTGCTACAAGTGATCAAAATCCGTGGACGGATGAAGAGGAGGTGACTTTAGTAAGATCTTGTATCGAAAATTCAGGTACTATCCCGCCAAATTCAATATTTTGGAACCGGGTTTCAACTCGTTTTCATCAAATTCTCGAACGTGAAGAATATCGCACCACTCGTGAACTTAGCAACAAGTGGTTTGACTTGAGAAGGAAGGTCACGACATTTCACCAGCTCTACAAAGACGTTTACAACAATCGAAATATGTTATGGAATGATACGGATATTATGACAAGAACTCAAGAAAGATATCGGGAGAAATTTGGAATTTCCTTCAACCATTTTGCGGCTTGGATCTTTTATAAAGATCAAGAAGATTAAAAATTATGTGTTTTATTTTTGTGTGATAATAACGGTTTATCGTTTTTGAATGTACTAATAAACGTTTATGTTTTAATAAAATATTTCATTACTGTTCTACATTACACGTCTAGAATACAGTTCGTCTGCCATAAATCTTCGGAATCTAAAGCAAGCATCCTGTAAGCTAACCTCTTGCCACTCTAAAGATCTATTTTGAACCAACCTACGCAATAACATACAAATTACAACTCCCGAATCTCGACCAATATGACCGGCGTTAGGGGGCCAAACGGTTTCACCCGATACCACCAGTTCTTCGATTTCTTCTTGTCCGGAGTGCTGCCAATATTGTATACGTGACAGAAAATGTAAAAAGTACGATTCGAATTGTACGAAAATCGTTCGCGCATTACGATGAATGCACCATGAATCATCACACGTATTTGGTCGGCATTCGTATGGAGAATATATACGAACTTGTAGTGAGTCCATAGAAATCTTAAAAAGATACCAATTTTCTTCGTCATCAGTCATTGGTACGTAAACCTACAAAACAATTTAATTCACGGTTATAAATTTATGATTTTTATTGTAAAACATGAAAACAGTATTACCGTATCAACTTCCCATAACGCGGGATATAGACAGTCACTCCCGTCTCCAAATTCGTTACCATTAACGGACCCCGAGTATATTAAGTTAAACCACTCAAATGGGAGAATCGTCCAACGATCACTACCCGGCAACTCTTCGGTTCTACGTATTTCTTCGTATCTTCATATTGTGAGTCTATTTGTCCACGCCCGAACATGCTATAAAACAACAACTTTTTAATCGTTAGAATTTTAAAATAAAATAAAATATATAAAAAAACTTTAAATCATACCTCTGTACCTAAAGACACGTTTCCGAGTAATTCACGCCAAAATTGTAACGGAATATCGGAATGACCCATGTAATACACTCTACATGTTTGGGAGTCACCGTTACGTATAAAGTGAATAATATTCTGAGACCAGTTCCTCCCGTTCTGCCAATTATGGTTATCTATTGGATCGGGAATACTTTCCACAATATCTCGTGAGTTTGAAGATGACTCATTTTGACGTCTTCTCCTACCTCCACGAGAAGACATTTTACTGTTTCGTTTCTCACTAACCATATAACAAGTCATATATATAACGGTTTATATAGAATCTTAAATCGAATCAAGGAATAATACGTCGCGTCACATAATTATAAAATTTAAAAGTGCACGCAAAACGAGGAAAGTAAATTCTCAGAAGGACAACTACGGCCGTGAAGGATCTCACGGGCCGTTATTGAGGTAGTTAACGGGCCGTGTGTGCGGACGTTTACGGGCCGTTTGTTCCTTCACGGGCCGTGATAAAATGCAGTTGTGAGAATTAAATTTCGAAGCCCTCACGGCCCGTAAGGCCCTTCACGGGCCGTGAAGAAAGTCAAAGGGCGTTTATTTATCACCTGACAGGGCGTGCAATTATCATTGGCCTTTGAACAATTAACAAAGTTCCGGATATTTATATACCTTAAAATTTTAATAAATTACAAATTGAGTTATATATAGCATCTAATAAATCAATATTTTTTTAACACTTGTTATTCTTTTAACTCATGTTTTTATCACTTGTTCTTTATATAGACATCTACAAATTAATCCTACCTTCAAAAATTTATTGTAATAATTTAAACACTCATACAAATTTCTCTATTTTATTAAAAATTAATTTTATTAATTGTCATATTTCTCTCTCTTATCTAGATTTTTTTATAATCAAACTATCTTTTTTAAAAATAGATTTGCTAAGAAAATTAAAAATCACATCTTTTGATTAAAATTCAAAATAGTAAAAAAATTATATAATATGAAATTTTTTAAAACAGTAAACCTTTTTAAACAAAATATTTTAAATTGTTTTATTTTAAAAAAATCATAAAAAGGTACTTTTTTTTAAAAGACAGTCTTAATAAAACAACCAGAATGATTACAAACCAGAGTTATTAAAAAGCTGAATTTATATAAAAATATTTTTTTATAAAAAATCTTAAAATAAATGTTTAAAAATAAACTATTTAGATAAAACGGTATAATTATTTTATTTCTTCAACTATTACATATATATATTTTTAATTATATTTTATATTAAAATATTATACTGTAAATATTTATGTTTATTACTAATTATAATCTGTTTAATGAATGAGTTTTTAGCCTATCGATCGATCGATCTATCGAAAAAAACTAAAACAAACACGACACAATTGTAAAACTCATCATACTAATTTTCTCATTTTTCTATGTTATTAATAATAATATTGAATACATAATATTACTCATACAATTTTTAAATTAAAAAATATATAACTTAATAAATTAAAAACCTATATTTTATTAAAAGCACACTTTTTAAAAACAATAGTTTTTTAAAATACAGAATACAATGAACTATTTTTTTAATTTATTTTTCTTAAAATAAAATATTTAAAAATCATAGTTATTTTATAAAATAAAAGTGTAAGAAAAGTGAATCATTGTTTGTTTACTTAAAGTGGCTACTTATGCGTAATTATAATCATATTTTATATTCAAGCATGATTTTGTAATGCATAAATTTTTATTACTAATTATTTAATATTTTGTTTATTCAATTCGTGTAATACACGGGTATTAACATAGTTTAGTAATATATGAAATCACATGGTATGTCATTTAGTTTTAATAATTACATATAATGTCCTTTTGTTAAAAAAATTTGCACGCATATTGTCATTTACACTAATTATATTCTAAATGTACAGTTAACCAGTTATGTGCCCCCTCACATTAGGAAATCAACAATAATCATCAAAAAATACACGCAAATAATTTATAAACTACTCACACCATTAATACTAAAAAATCAATAAGAAACAAGAACTTGAAGATTACCTGTGATTCTTTAAATTGTTTATATCATTGCGAAAACCAGAAAATAAATTATGAGTCGCTTATTAATCACACACAACATAAGTAAAAATTTCAAAGAGCAACGAATTAAAAAAAAGTGAATTAAAGATTTTAATATTACCATCGTTGTTTGTTTGACTTCACATATGTATATAAAGGGATAAAAAAATATCTACACATGCATATAAAGGAATAAAAAGTATCTGCACATATTCAAAGAGCAACGAATTACAAAAATGAATTATGAAAACAATGAACGAATTTATAAATTATAAATGTGTAAGCCATATGTAAGTATAATATCAACACATATGTATATAAAAGGATAAAAAATAAAAACATATGCAAACATTAGATTGATAGGTTTTTGTGTTATTTTAACGGTCTTTGACGTACATAAACATATATAATTGTATTTAAAAATATAAAATTGATAAATATAAATAATCGATATTGCGTCTCGTAATTTTTATGATATTTATGAGTTCTTAAATGTTTCTAACGGTGTTAATCCAATCATTATAATCTATCTTACCACATAAGTTACAAATAAAAGGAAGTGCCAAAATATTTCTACGGAGGAAAGCACCCCAATTAAAACGTTAACCTTCTTAGAAAACCAACTATTTACAGTAATTTGTGAAATCCCCTTAATAGTTTAAACTCAGGTCTTATTTACATATGCAATCATTAATATCACTAAACTGGAAGATCATATATTTAAAAAGAGTCTTGTTAATTACTAAAGTTTATAAAAGTTATTACTACTGCTACTACTGTTCTACTGCTACTCCTCTTTTTGTTGCTGCCGCAAGCGCATGTATATAGTAAGATAGATAGGTGATAAGATAACAAATACATTTCCTACTTTAGAAGATAAGAGAAAGTATCAACTGAAATCTCGTCTCAAATAAAAAGTCATTTACATTGAACTAAGAATATTTCACTATCATATAACAATCACTTTTGTTATAGTAGTAACAGATTAATTGTAACACCCCAACCCGGAGAGGTTGACGTGTCATTATTACAGATATCAAATCAAAAACCAAATCCATAATATTAAAGAGATAATTTCAAACAAACCAGATAATTCGAAAGAACCTAATTAAGTTATTCATTGCATCAATAAAAGTAAAAATACAATCTTGATATTCAATCACTCTTCACTGATTTCCCGGAATACCCTGATTACCTACAATCAAATAAGAAAAACACCACGAAAGAAAATACGGCTGAGCCAAAAGTTGCTCAGTGACGGAAATAACAATAGTAATGATAAGAAGCATAACTAACTGATATCTGATACTGAACTGATCATATGATATGGAAAACGAAAATCCGAATCTAAACATATAATTCTGATACTGAACTGAACATGTAATACTGAACTGAACTGAGCTACACGACGCGTATATACAAACAAAATAAGTCGTGTAATATAAGAAGTACCCAGAGCCGAAACTAAACTGATAAGTACATAGCTAGCTAGACTATGCACTAATGAGATGGTGTGTGGGGCGTACACACATGATTCCATCCCCCGGAACTGAACTGAACTGAACTGAACTAGGATCGATCCATCCGCCTCCCAGATATTATGGCCAAAGTACTACTTGAGTACTAACGTGTTAACGGAGATGCTGTGAACTATTTATTACACACCGTCACGAAAAGTGTCACATCATTGACGCCACAATGACATGTCGGAGAGCTCGGGTAACAGAGTATCAAATCAAATGGTAGTACAACTACCAACATATAACGTATCAATAGAACATTTATAGGAACATGCAATAATGAGCACAAACTTATAAAATATATATTGCATGCTACAGGTCTCAATAAATATCCCTAATGAGTCGAACGAATTGGAGCATAATTAAATATTAAGGATATACAACTAATAAAGGCTAAACGATTCATATTAACGGAAATAACGTATCAAAATCCGTACTACAAAGTAACGGAACAGAATTTATACTATGATAAAGATAACCAAGAATCCGTACCTTATGCACGAGTGACAATAATCAGAAACAAAGTCTAGGCTCGGTTAACGCCGCGAGAACCTACGATAACGTGACGCAAATTATAATTTGGAAAATTCCAGTTCTGCCCTTGTCTTTTCGCACTCGTTAAAAATACTAAACGACGTTTAAAAATTCTGAAAATATCCAGTTTACTATATTAGTGATTTCTAAACAACTTTCATTTAGAAAAGTTTCTGATTTGGATTACCGAAATATGAGAAAAACGTAGAACTTTACAGCTACGCAGAACTGCTAGCTGTTACGAAAACGACTGTTTGGAGGTCTAAACGAATGAGTTTTTCTATGTTTTATATATCAACAGATTCGTCTTTCGACGAACTTCGTCATGGACATAAGGTTTAACTGATTTGAATTTGTTATGAAGAAGTTATGACCTCCGTAAGTTGGCTGTAAAATACGGAACTAAATCAATTGTTTACAGTTTATTTTTAAACAAAATAAACTATTTATAACGTTCGTTAACAATATATATATAAGAACTGTTAAGGTTTTACTAGACTAATTTACAGAAATTAATTAGGTATTTTTATAAAATAAGTTTTATATTTAATCAGATGTTTACCATTTTTTTAAAAGAAACCCTTAAAAATAATTAAACCAAATACCTTCGTTATATTGTTTTATAAAGATTTAAACTTAAAGAAAATTACAGAAATAAGGTTGATGATTAAAAAAAATGAACAGAGTTTATAAAAGAATTTTTATGATTTTTAGTAATCTTTACATAATTTTTAAAGGCTAAATAAGGCTTTAAAAAAATATGGCAGGGGCTCGGGTTCGAACCCGTGACCTCAAACTCACCAACCCTCACACATACCACTGAACCAAAGGCCTCAGCCGCGTCATAATTCAGCTTTTAATTCTTAAAAACAAACTTAAATAATTTCCCCCAAGTCCTCCAAATTCGTATAAACCCTAGAATCAATTACCCAAAATTGAACATCCAAACGAGTATGTTAATCAATGGAAGTTTAGGGCTTTTAATCCCCATCCAAAATCGAGCTAATAGGTGTGTTCAATTACTTGTTAATCAATCCCGAATCCAAAACCCCCAAATTCCAAACCGTATAAACCCTAGTTTCATCTAATCCAAAATTGAGTCCCAAATCGATGTTGTAATCGATTGAAAGCATAGGGCTTTTGTTCATCAATCAAAATCGAGTAAGTAGGTAGCTTTAATTACCTGTTTTGAAGTCGATTCGATGATGAACCCGATGAAGAACAGGTTGCGGCCACCCACGATCTCGTTCGATGTGCAGTGACAGATAATAATCCAATTGATTTTGAAGAAAGCTTCCAATGGTGGTGGTGAGTATTAACCCTCAATCAATTGCAGTTCCAAGTGTGCAGAAGGTGGAGTTCGGGTGGTTGCAGGTCCGCGACCGAGGATGTGAATTGAATTCAATGTACGTGTTTGATTCGTTGCAATTAAACTCGATGGTAGTTTATAAATGATTAATCTAACGTGAGTGCGCGTTTAATTTCATTATTATAGTCGTTAGTGCGATTTTTGGCGTGTTTGGTCGGCCGCAAAGAAAAATGAAAAGGAATCGGTTCAGATCGCACTCAATCGAATAAACTTTTAGTGGGGTCTTGTTCGAATCACGTTCACGATCGTAATGGGACCAATTTGGGTTGATTTGGTCAAGATTTGAGGCGGTTTGGGGGGTCGCCGGCGCCGACCGGTTTTTGGCCGGAATAATCCGCCGGAAAAGCGGGAGGGATGAGAGAGAAAGAGATTTGGTTTTCCATTTTACACAAACAGACCCTGTGGTTTAAGCTTCTTTATATTCTTAACCCAAAGTTGTTATTATTATATATTTTTTTATATATATGGGTATTATATTAATTAAACTCATATGTAATAAGATTATCATAAGCAAATATAGGTCATTCAAACATTAAAATTAAAATATATTATGTAAATTTTAATTAGGTAAAAAATAAACTAAAAATAGATGAAATGAAACAAATATGGGATATCATTAAAGATAGACATTATAGAGTAAATGGAGGGTCGTTTTCTTTGGATGAAAGCCATAAACCCTACAATCATCATCTCAATTGTCTTCTTCATGTCCCTTTCCCTCTTCAAATTTTCATTTGAATATGTTATGTCACGTTACCATCTTCCTGTTCTTCGACCATTTAAATGTTTGTCTTCTTTTTCGTACTTCGTTTTATAAAAATAGAAGGTGTAACTTTGTAAAAAAGTAATCAAGTTTCAAAACTGTCCTAATTAGGTCACTTATAAAAATTTTTATTTCAATCAGGTCACTAAATTTTATTTTGATTTTTCAATCTTATGTATTTAATCTGAATAGTAGGTAAAAAGAATGGTCAAAGGTGAGAGGAGGTGGTGGTGGGCCGGTTATTTTGGTGTGATTTTATCAGTTATTTCGATTTCTGTTACGTTAATTGGTTTTTTCTAATCCTTACGTAAAACCCTAAGTGATTTTTTTTAAAAAAAAAAATCTAAAATGTGTTTCAAGGCACATCTGTGTGTATGCATGTATGTATATTTGTGTGTATTTGTAGCCAACCCGGGAAAGGTCGCGATCTTCATCAAAGGTGATGAACTATCGGGTTTTGGGGTTACATATAAATCCAAGTTAAAATCTTTAGAATGGTCTAAATGATGCAATTTAATTTTTCTAAGTATGTAACTCGTTGTATTTTAGTGTTTCCTCGTATCTAGCTCGTTTAGAGCATTCACAACCCATGCCTTATATTTATGTGAGTGTGTTTGGTATATTATATGGAATGATTTTGAGTGGTTGTGAGTGAAGGAGAGAGAAAATGTTATTGTGGATTGGTATATTTGAAGAATCACTGTACAATCCTTATAAATTTTTTAATATTTTTGAAAGTGGTTGTGAGTGAAGGAGAGAGAAAAGGTAATGAAAAAGGTATAAAAATATATTATTTAATTGAAAGGAGAGAGAAGAAGTAGTGATTTTTAGTGTAATTATATGGATAAAGATGAGGAATGGGATGTGAATGCTCTTAGTAATTTTTTTACCATATAAAATCAAGTCATTGGTAAAAATGAAGCAGTGAACTTCTACGATTGCTCAAATCTACAGTTATTAGTTTGGCAGGAGAAGTAAAATAAAGACGACGCTAGTGGAAAATCATGATTGTGTTGTGAAGATGGCGGTAACATGAATAGAGGTTGTCAACGCTTGCAAGTACAAAAATATAGACATCAATGATGCAAGATAATAGCAACAACTTCATTGTAGTGAGTTTGACATAAAACTAAAGTAGCGAACAAAAACACATTGTAGTGATTTAAATTGTAACCGTTTTCATTTTCTTATAGATATCTACAAATATGACTCTTTTGATAAATAAACTATACCCATTTTTTAAAACTTTCAATAATATATCCGAACTGTTTTTTTTTTTAATTAATAGATGGAAGGAGAAGCTAAACATTTACAAAAGAATACACAACTTTTGATGTCTCTATGACTATGTCATCATTGGTTGAGACCACTAGTGGCAGGGGTTCAACCCCACATGATCAATTGTTGCATGGGTCAGAAAACTTTGGTATGGGTTCAGTCGTTCCCTCTTATTTGTATGGGTCAAATGTTTTGTGGGTCTATTACTATTTAGGGGTAAATTTTATAAAATAATAACCAACTTTAAAAAATGTTTTAATTAGTTAACTCGAGTTTTAAAAGTGTTTCTATTAAGTCACTCAGTTTTTATAATTTATATAAATTAAAAGTCTTAACATGTTTTTAGCATGTTATACTTTTGGTTTCAATTAGACAATATTTTTTTCTATCTTTTGATGTTGATATGGAACGTTGACGTAAATTTTATGTACTTTTTTATTTTTTTTCATAATTAACATGTTTTTTTATTTTTAATATAATTTTATATGTTGAAAATTCTGACATCACATCTTCTCCACCGTTACTTTCTTGACAATATAAAATTTAATCATGACTCGATTTGATCGTTTAGTGGTCCATTTAAGATTAATATGCATAAGTGACTAAATTAGAACACTTTTGAAACCTGATTGCTATTCTGTAACATTTTCCCTACTATTTACAAGTTTAATACAAACCATTATATGTCATTTAAGTTGATAGCTCGATGTGATAGACTCCATTTAAACCAAAATAAATACATTTACACCATTTAAAAACTCTATTTAAACCAAAAATAAATACATTTACACTCAAAAATCAAACAAGAACAATAAAATGATTAAACTAGAACACGAAGAATATAACTACAACTAGACTTAAGTCATCAATGTGATAGACTCATAGACATAATACAGATACAACCGAACAAATAGTTTCGTCAAGATGAACAGGAAGATAGAACCCTAATAGAGACGATAATCAAGAGATGTTAGAAACTACGAGATATGGTATTATTAACAAAAAAAACCATGTGATGGGAGTGAAATATATTTTTGGTCTTGAAGAACTGGTGTAGAGCCGATGACAATGTTGAGAAAATTGATGATAATGTGCAACAAGATGATGATTAGTAGGTACTTTTTATTAGAACTCTAAACCTCATGCGAATAAACGATGCATATATATTATGCATCTCTCTCGTCTTTAGATAAAACAGCCCATCAAAGATGAAGAATGAGAAGCCCATAAAATGATGATCCAAGCCCACTTTACATGTCCTAGCCCACAAAAGTTCAATCACATATAAACAACAAAAGTGTCTATCATAAAAATGAAATAAAATATCAACAATTAGAAAAATTAAGAAAATTATATAAAATATAGGTTTGATATTAAATTAAAACATACATATATTTTAAGAAACTCTCTAATTACCATGTACGTTCAAATCTTGTTAGATATAATATTATAATTTAAAGGGGCTCAAAATAAGGTATTGTTGTTGAAAATTAACGAATCATTATATGTTTTTTGTTTTTTAATGGCATTTTTTTTATCATTTTAACTAATGAATATTTATGTTTGGGTTGACTACATCACCCAAATATACACGTTTTGTTGATATGTAAAATCATAGTGAACCCTATAAAATTTGAAAGTAATTGTGAGGGGATTAGAAATTTTTATTAGCTGGGCAAAAATGGAACAATTTGAAATTTTAGATAGCCATTGCGTTAGGTTAGCTGATTGAATTGTTGAACCTTACACAAGAGGTCTATTTATTTGTTTAGATGTAACTCAAACTCAAAAACACTTAAACACATGTAACTCAAACACGATTAGTGTAACCTATTTAATCAACGAGTCAAACGTTGTAAAAATATGGGTGAGTTGTAAACGCATTGACTAGTTGTAGATGAATTATAAACGGTTGCACGGGTTAGAAACATGTTTAACAAAAAAGATGGCCGGAGTCGCAAAAGATTTCCGGAGATTGTCGATTGGTTTAATTATATAAAACAAAATAAGAAGATAAAAAGTTTTGAGTGAGGTATGGAGGTGTGTCGAAGAATTGAATTTTAAACGCAATAGTTCTTTCTCTACTTATGAGTTAGGGGTGAGCAAAAAACCAAGGTAACCGAACCGGAACCGAACTAACCGAAAAAAAACGAACCAAAATAACCGAACCGAACACATAACCGAAGATAACCGAACCAAAAATAACCAAAACCGCCTTTTTCGGTTCGGTTTCGGTTTTTCAATTTCCTACCACCGAAATAACCGAACCGAACCGATTTTCTTTTAATTGTATGAATTTTAATTATTTATGTATGATAATATTTAGTTTAGTTAGTTATGTGTTTTGGATCAAAATAAATAAACAAAAAAATGACAAACTAAACATAAGTTTCTAAACGAGAGCCAGATAAACAAAAACCTAATATAATAGCGATAAATATAAAATAATGTTTTGTAAACTTAAGTTCTCTAACTACTGTTATGTGGTCACTGTTCTCGAACAAAATCTTAAAAACAAACTTATTTTTATTTTTTAGTGATAAAATATTTACTTTTGTAGCGAATGTGTTTATTTTTATATTTTAATCACTATATTTATTGCTTTAGCTCTTTCGATTAATGTTCGGTCGGAAAAAAAACGAAAAACCGAAAACAGAACCGAAACCGCCATAAAAACCGAATAACCGAAAACTGAAAAACCGAAATCCGATCGGTGGGAAAATGTTAATAACCGATAAAGTCGTTTTCGGTTTCGGTGAATGGTAAAAACCAAACCAAACCGAACCGAACACACCCCTAATATGAGTGATGGAAAGTATTTTACATTTAAACAAAAAAAATATTTGATATTATTGACGAAAGTCCTTTTACATAATAGTATCCAAGTGTATTGCATATGTTTATTTTCTATGAGGTTATGAGTTCTAACCTTGTCATAAACAAATTATAGTGATTTATTATTCGTGTTTTGGAATTCTATTTACACCAATCATTTACCAATGTTCTGCGGTAATTTTCACCAATCTCAGCCCATAAACTAAATCATTTAGCTAAAGAATAAATGGTTTAGGTTTGTTTTATCAATCCAGATAGACATGTTCTTGTTGATGTGCAAAATTAGAGTGAAGCCCACGACTATGGGTGACAATTTCGTAAGGTTGGCGTTTTTTGTTACTGATTTAATTGATGTTTGGGTCATGTATATTTATTTGTCAAATGTACTGAAATACATTAATCCTAACTTAAAAAAATCAAGATCATGTGACCTGAACATGACCCATGTAACTTATTTATTTTAACTAGTAAAACAAGTTTTTGGTTGCAAACAAGTTGACTGGTTGTAAATAAGTTATATAAAAACCATTTTTTTTTCTCAACAATGCATTTGTCATTTGATGCAATAGTGAATTTGTAAATAGGTTAAACAGTTCAATGCTTTTAGTAATTTGTAATTTATTTAAAAGGTCAAAGGTATTATTTTTTCAGTAAACTAAGAAAAAATGTGTTGATCACTATAACTTTATGAGTATGGCCGTATGGGTTTAAGTTGAAGAGCCATAAGCATGGGCTTGACTGTGCAGCCCAAACTACAATTTTACATATTACATTTGTGATCAAACGTTGTGTTAATAATATAATCAGATTAAAAGAAAAAGTATTTGAATGGGTTTTATGTTACAATCTATGATAATTAAATTATCACATTTAATTGGGTATTTTATATACTTTAATTATGAATTTATACTGTAGTTATTAAAAAACTTAACCAAGTTTTTGCTCCTATGAATTAAATTTTATATTAAGGAAAAAAGGCAAGTGTTTTCTATTAATTTCGTAACTCACATTATTATTTTTCTATGAATAAATCAGATGAATAAGAATAGCATGATTATAATCATAAACAAACCTTACATCTATTATACGAGATATGGAGATTGTTTTCAAAAAGACCCCCCACTCTAAATGATCATGGCTAAATTCTTTTCTATTATTTTTCTTTAAGTAAATTAAATAAGTGAAGAAATATTATATATGATCGGTGAAATACATTGATATTTGACTAAAATATTCACTATCTAACGTCCGATAGGAGATCGGAAAAATATTAGTTTGAAGCCACTTTTAGCTAGGGCTGTAAACGAGCCGAGCCGAGTCAGGATGAGTTTGAGCTCGAGCTTGAAGCTTATCGAGCCGGAGCCGAGCCGAGTCAGGATGAGTTTGAGCTCGAGCTTGAAGCTTATCGAGCCGAAGCGAGCCGGCTAGAAAATGTTAACGAGTTCAAAACACCGGCTCGAGTTCGGCTCGTGAAAAGCTCAAGCCAGCTCGTGGCTCGTTCGAGCCGGCTCAATTTATTTTTTTTTTCATTATATGAAATCATAAAAAACGTATATTAAGGTTTTTACCTTTTATTGAGTACTCCGTACTTAGGTAACAAAAATCATTATTTTGAATATAAATAATTTACTATCAAGTTATATATTTTTTAAATAAAATATTAAATCTTTCTAAAAAGAATCAATTTTTATTTTAAGAAAACTTTTCTAAAATCCTAATATAAAAATAATAATCATAATAATAGTAGTAGTAATAATAATATTTTTTTATTATACTATATATATAATATATATATACATATATTATATGCACCGAGTCACGAGCCGAGCCAACGAACCGAGCCACGAGCCGAGCTCGAACCGAGCTAACCCTGGCTCGAGTTCGGCTCGATAAGAATTCGAGCCGAGCCGAGCCGGCTCGTTTGGATACGAGCTTTTTTCGAGCCGAGCTTTTTTCGAGCTTTTCTCGAGCGAACTTCGAGGCACGAACTTTTTGTACAGCCCTAGTTTTAGCCTACAAGTGATTTCTAAATCAGGTTAAAGATGATTTCAATATCAAGCAGTTCTTGATTTAAGAGGACGTCTTTGATTCTAGTGTAAGAAATGCGCACTATAATATTTATATGACATATAACAAGTCTTTTTTAGCTACATAACCAATAATTTTGAAGGCACAAGGCTGGTGTCTTTTTGGCCAAGTGAGTGAGTCGGTCTATGACAAGGGCACACAACTCGTATAACATTGTATATATGTACGGATTGTATGTATTATATACGACAATATGGTTAGACTTCTATAACTATAATAACAAATAAGTGAATAAATGTTGTAACACTGTTATATCTGATAAGTGAAAAACACTGATATCTTGCAAAAAGACTATCTAATGTGAGATGGTTTTTGTCATAACTCGACATCACTAGTACTTTTCAAAATAAAATTGATTGTGTGTATGATGAAACAAGTCAAATACCGAAATAATGAACGGAGAGAGTTAATGAAGAATCAAAGAAACATAAAGCACCGTATGTAGTAAGTTTTGACAGATGCATATGTTTTGTTAAACAAGTGACACACGTAATGAGAAACATTGTGTCATGTCAAATAATTGACATGTATGATGATGCATCTTTTGTTTTGTCATATAACTAGGGTGATGCCCCATGCGTTGTCAGGAGGTGGTATATATCGTGGTTTAACATTTTGCCTTTGTGTATGGTTATGTGTCGGGGTCATTATAAATGTTTTTTTTAGCATCTGACACATATTGTCATGTAACATTTCGTCATTTGTTCTATTAAGTGGCGGGATCATTATACGCGTAAAATTTATGGCAGATAAATAAAGAATATTAGTCGGTCTAAAAGTGTATTTAAATATTAATAGGGAGAAAAGGGAAAGCGAAAATGAAATTTTTAGTTTTTATTTATATGATAAAAAAGAAAAAACAAACTAAATAAAAACCGTCAAAAAAGCCAAAAAACCATTTAAAAATATATATATCTATCAACGGGACTTTAACTTGGATGTCCGCTCTAAAAAGAAGACATCATATCCTTCAACCAACAAGTCAAAGTTGTTTAACATTTAAAAGTAAGCTGGTGTTTGTTTTTTTAAAAAATAATTACGAAGCCTCTTCTGTCTACGTCGCGCAAACACGCTAGACATTAGTGTCTACAACCTGTTTGTTTTTCAAAAGAGATTTCATTAAGAAACGTTTGCATGTGGTCTTCTTGGTGCAGACCTAGAAATACAACTTCACAACACATCTCAAACCTCTTCTCAACCCATTTGACAAACCCCTTGCCCCTCAAACATCCGCCTCCCTCCCGTCCTTCCTCCACTGTCGTCGATTCCAGTCGCGGCCCCTGCACCGTTGCGTGTACCACCAGCTGTTGCCCATACACGTCGCCTGCTGTCCTCTATCGCACCCGTCGCCTGCTGTCCCCATCGCACCCGTCGCCTGCTGTGCCCATCACACCCGTCCCTGTTGTCCCATCGCACATGTCACCTGTTGTCCCCCATAGCACCCGTTGTCTCCTGTCCCCCATCGCACCCGTCGCGCAACCCCCACCATAAGCTGATGCCCATCTCATCCGTCGCTTGCACCCTCCCTCCCGTCACCTACCTCATATACATCAAGTAACATGCTTATGTTCTTTAATTTTGTTTTCATACATGTGGATGCGGTTGAATGTAGGTTAAATTTATCTCTTTTGATTTTGTTTAGAAGCATCAAGTTCTTTGAACATGGGTTAAATTTTGTTTTCAGTTTATTTTAACAGTTTGCATAAGTTAAAAATGAAACAATTTTTTTTTTTGCAGACTGCAGATATTTGATCAATCTATTTTTTACAAATACCTGCAGATACTATCCACAGACTGCAGATATTTTACTTAAAAAAAAAAACAAACTGCACCTAAATGTATTTACGGTTTTCTTTAAAAAAGGATTTTCTTTTAAAAAAGACACCAAGAGACTACCAAGTGGTAGCCTCTAGTTGGTCAACCGCCTTCAAGAGTCAATCAAACGAAAGTATTGTAGACGTCGATGACAATTATTATATAGCTAATTGACACGCATAAAGGTAAATACGACACATACATGTGCATACGACTCATACAATGTTATCCACATCATCTTGGTATACAAATAGACTGATGCAACATGCTCTGCATCTTTGCCGCTTAGTGGGTGCCGACGCAACCCATCTAGGTCTACACGAGTTGTATCACTAGTGTCCCGGTTAGTGGGTGCCAACACAACCCATCCAGGTCTACACGAGTCGTATAATCTGTATCCATCAAAATAAGAGTTATAAAAATTAACCTAAACAAACGGGTTTGGAAGAAATAAAAAAACAAAAAATAAAAAAAATAAAAAATAAAAAAACAAAGGAAAACAGGGGAAGAGGGTTTGTCACATCATTGATTTTACAATTCTATCCTCTCGACTCCAAAGTAGAGAGAGATCCCACTGTCTGCACGAAGAACACAGAGAAAATCGAATCTCAATCTCTCAACAAATCGTTATTGCGGTGTTGACGATTATCGTTAAATTGTTAATCGGACCTGCAAATGCCACATTATTGTCAATGAATTCGTCTGACGATCCAAAACCTACGATCCACCACATGCTAATCGGAAAAAAAGGCGATTCGGTGATGCGTTCGTGATTTGATTTCAGTTTGTAGAGATTTCGGTGTTTTGTTGTTATTATTCGGTTAATTAAGGAAGAAATAGAAGAGGAAATGAACGGTGGTGATGAGGGAGATGGCGCGGCAGCTCCGGCGGGTCCACCACCGCAGCTGGAGTGGAAGTTTTCGCAGGTGTTTGGTGAACGCACCGCCGGAGAAGAAGTTCAAGAAGGTAAAATAGGTTTAATTCGTGTTGTTGTTAGTTTTGTTGTTGTTGTTAGGCGGATCCGTAGATTTATGTTAGGGTTTGGATATAGTATGTATTGTGTTTATTGGATCGGTACATTAGTGATGAATTGGTGATTATGGAGACAATTAAGCTAGGTTAAATGCGTGTTTACTATAGAGTTGTTGATCTAGAGGAATATAAAGTAGAAAATTTGCAGTTTTATTCTGATCCAGCTACCCTTAATCGACCTTCTTGTGCTTGTTCAGCAATCTTAAGTATTTGAATGGTTTCAACGTATTTTCTTATCTATTTTTCTAGCTTAGAGGTTGTAGAGATATTTGATGAAATGCTTCGAGTGACTGTTGTTCCTGCACTTAAACACAGAACTCTAATGTTAGTGGTATATAGATTTGTAATACATGCATTACTGATAACCTACAGCTACTGGATGGGTGGTTGTAATAAGAGATAGGTGGTTATATTTATTATATATATCATTCTTACCAATCAGTATTTTTGTGGGCTAACTTCACTTTCCGTTTTTACAATGTTGTTGACAAATTAGGTTCACGTCCTCCTGTATAAGGGTAACACATATATATTTTCTAATTTAATGGCTTCCAAATCTTATTTTGAGTTGGAACTTGGAAGATTTATATCAAACCGCATAGTTGCTTCATTTGGTGTAATGTTTTTGTGGGAGTTGACATATGTATTTGTTTTTAGTTATAATTTCCATATATATTGGTTTTATTTTATTGGGTATGAATTCTAGAATTAGTAGTGACTGAGACTTGAAATTGAATGCCTACATACCTTCCACGTGCTTCTGGCTTTGACTTGTAACGCTGTTCCAACGTGTTTGGCACCTGTTACAAGCAAAGTTGACCTGACAGAAAGACATTCATGAGAACTGCCAGCTGCCTTGTGTTTTATGTCATTGCACATTCCTTTTATATATTTATGTTTGTATCACGTGCTGGAGGCTTTCACTTGCATTGGTGGATGTGGCAATAGGAGATCCTTCTTTGATATAACAAATGTGTCACTTGTTAGCAGCTATTAACACCCATCAACTTCAATATTAGTTTCTAGTGTTTTATATGAGGATATGTTAGATGAATAACTAAGTTTTTATTATAGAGTTCCAAGATGTTATGGTGGGAAAATAGGATGATAACATTTATAGATGGCAATTATGTTTGACGTATAATACTTGATGTGAAGTTGTGAACAAAATTAATTTATTCTTTATCTTTTCTAGCAACTAATTACTCCTTGTTAGCTTTGTTTTTCATTTTTCCTTTTTTTTTTTGGAATGGCTAACTCACACACACCCTCTAAACCTACTCCTAAATCTACAGCTGTTCGTCATTGACCATGGGACTTGAACCCTCAACCACTTGGGGAGGAATACCTTTTCTACGCACCTTGGTACCCTAGGATACATGCTCTTTGGTTTTTATCTAACTTTATAACCAAAATATAAGAACTTTGATATCTATCATAATTCACCAGCGGTCTACTTTTATTAGTCATGCAGTTCTTTTCCGTCCTTTACTGCTGTGATGACTTATGAAGCGGTCACAATCTTTTACCTCTATGAATTCATATAATCTTTGTATCTTGTGTTTTTAACTACATTTGTTTTTGTATAATGTAGGCCCATCTCAATTATTGTTGATTTTTTAGCCTTAAACTTCTTCAACATTTTTTCAGCCTCCAAAAATCTGTGATTGTATTATATGATTTATTTGCATTTTCTTTCACAGTTGATATTATCTCTGCAATCGAGTTTGATAAAAGTGGTGACCATCTTGCAACTGGTGATCGTGGGGGCAGGGTGGTATTATTTGAAAGAACAGATACAAAGGAGGTTTGTGCCATTGTAATCTGTATTTTTTGGTTGAAAGTTTCTTTCCCCTTTTGCAACTTGTGTTTGTACTTACGATTTTTTAATATCCTTAACTTTATCTTGTTACTTGCACATTCTTATGTTGCTACATTGTGTAGAATGGTGGAAGTAGAAAAGATTTAGAAAAGACTGATTACTCGACAAGTAGGCATCCGGAGTTTCGGTACAAAACTGAGTTCCAGAGCCATGAACCTGAGGTTTACTTGAACTCTTAGCATGTTTAGTTAGTAGTTGATGGTTGTATCTTTGTTAATACAACTCCAATTGTTTCTTTCAGTTTGATTATTTAAAGAGTTTGGAGATTGAGGAGAAAATTAACAAAATTAGATGGTGCCAAACTGCCAACGGTGCCCTTTTTCTTCTGTCCACTAACGATAAAACCATCAAGTTTTGGAAGGTAACCTCTCTATATCCTTTTCCAATTAGTTGCAGTACATGTAACATGCTCATATATGTGAAGTCTAGACTTTGTTTTGTATCCATGGAATTTCATTTGTATCAAGTTTGGATCCAAAGAACCCTCTTTTGCCATAAGTTTTTGTTAAAGTGATGCTTACATCAAGTGACTGTAATCTATTATTAATAGTGGCCAATCTCTTTAGATAACATTAAAAATGTGAATTTGATGCACCCTGAGTTTCAATCCTTTCACCGTGTGATTTCAATTAATATGCTTCTAGCACGGTAACACCAATGGTTGTCAAGTTCAAAAAAATAATATATTATATGACAATTTGGACCTTTTGATCCAACCATAGGGAGTTGCTTGGTTTAAAGGCTAGGATTTTATGTTCTTAGTCAAGGATAATAAGAGAAATCTCGAGAAAAATGTGTATTCATTTTCTTTTTAGGATGGGTAAATTATTTCTTGCTTCTTTCTATTTCATTTGTTTGTTTCTATTATTTTATGATGCAAGTTTTATGTGGATCTGGCATTCTCTTTTCACATTATACAGGTCCAAGAGAAGAAAATCAAGAAAATTGCAAGCATGAACATGGACCCTTCCAAAGTTGTTGGAAAGAACAATGTTGCTAGTTCAAGTATTCCTTCGATTACTAATTCTTATCTTGCAAATGGGGTAACCAAAGATAAAGCTTCCATTAATCTGATCAATGACTTTAAATTTCCATCTGGTGGCATCCCATCACTGCGTCTACCTGTGGTATTATATTCGACTCATAATGTTTGTGTGCGTTTGTTTATTATGTTTTTCGTACTGTTAATCTTAAAGAAGCACAAATAGTTAAGAGAATGAATAATTGAAGTGGAGTACATGTTTTTTTTCATCACCATCTAAGTATCTAACTCTTTTCTTGGTGGTAATGACCGTTTTGTTTTTTGCTTTTTTCATCTAGTTTCTTTTCTTCAAATGGCATGACACTTCAAATTTTTATAGGTGACATATGGTGAGACTAGTCTTGTTCCCAGATGCAGAAGAGTGTATGCACACGCACATGACTACCATATCAACTCAATCTCAAATAACAGGTTTGTATGTTTTGTCCTTGCAAATAATACAGTGAATGTTACTTGACAAATATCGGATCTTGATTGCTTGAACCTCGTCTTGCAATTTGGATATGATGCAGTTTGAAGAGATGCTATTAGTTAGTATAGTTATCAGCTTATGTGTAGGTGAAGCTAGTCTACATATCATCTTAAATAGAAAATCGAGATAGAAAAACAAAGACTCGATCGATTGACTGTTCAGGTATTTGAAATTTCATGGTGAAATTGTGAAAAGAGGAGTTCAAGGAACTATTATCAACATCTTTTCTTTCCTGTCTTAGACCATGTTCTTGAATCGGAGAAGAAGGAAGTGTATAAGTAGATAATCATGATAATCATTTAATTATAATAATTTTTTGCACGCCCTTAAGATGAAAGAAAGGAAAAGAAAATGTAATGTTTTAATTTTTTGTGTTCCCTGCAATGAAAAAGGAATAACTTGTCCAAAGATAAAATTTATATGTAAAATTCATTAGTTTAGAATGGGTTAGTTTGGTCACTAAAATTATCATAAACCTTATGTCAATCTATGTTCTGACACCTACTTTTTTTACCTTCCCATATCTATGCATCAGTGATGGCGAAACATTCATCTCAGCTGATGATCTTCGGATAAACCTTTGGAATCTGGAAATTAGCAATCAGAGTTTCAACATCGTGGATGTCAAGCCTGCTAACATGGAGGATCTTACTGGTACAGCCTTTTAATATTCATCTGATTTACACTCAGTGTAATGCATGATCTTATTATTACGAGGAGATGCAATGCATGGTTCCACAAGGTATTCTGGAGTGGGATTGGTAGTTAGAGGTTGCAAAATAACCAATTTGCGTATTAATGTTCAATTTGGTTTGTGTTTTATTCTCAAAAGGTTCAATCGTTCAAATAAAAAAAAGTTAACTAAAAGAGAATGCATGAAATGAGTTGGAAGTTGCTCACAATCCTTTCCTAATGCATAGAACCTTCTAAATAATTTTCATTTAAAGATTAGATTATTATCATAACATTATTATTGCAGTTAGAATTATTGTTTTATCGTTATCTTGTTTTCAAGATGATTATTAGTTAGGTATTTAATTTTTTCATAAGTATTAGTAAATTAGTTTAAAGATGAAATTAAAATATGAGATAAACTTAAAGTTATAGAATAAGAAGCAGATCCCGATTTGGAATGGTTATTATGTCTATATAACTACTTGTTTAGACCACTGACCATCAATCATATTACAACATAATATATTAGTTTTTCTCAGTTTTTCACAAATATTGTTTATATAATCATTCATTAACATAAGTATCATTTATAATATCATAAACAATGTACAGAAAAGTGTTTGTTAGTCAACCCTACCTTGTTCATTTCAATCTACACTAACATATCCTCTTCCATTTGGGTGTAATGCTATTTCTTATTTCTTAGCTTGAAGCCTTGAACCATATGCTTATTTCATGACTTGCTTTTTTTTGGCAGAGGTGATTACATGTGCTGAGTTTCATCCTACTCATTGTAGCACACTAGCTTATAGTAGTTCAAAAGGGTCCATTCGTCTCATTGATCTGCGTCAATCCGCATTATGCGATAAACATTCAAAATTGTAAGTGTTTTTTATTGACTTTATTTCCTCTTTAAATTCTATTATTTTTGTTGCTTTTCTTAATTTAAGAACAATGGACTTGTGAGTATCCTGAACTGTTTAGAAGTTATTACTTCGCGTGTAGATGCATTGTAGCTTTTATAGCGTTAAAAGAAGCAATAATAGATTATTTTTATAGGTTTGAGGAACAGGAAGCACCTGGTTCAAGATCATTCTTCACTGAAATAATAGCCTCCATTTCTGATATAAAATTTGGAAGGGATGGAAGATATATACTTAGTCGTGATTACATGACCCTTAAGGTTTGCGATATTTCTCTTTTTTGCTATGTTTCTATGGTTCTGTTTTTCATCTGTTGACTTTTGAGTCTAGACATTTTTTTTAGAATAGCTTTATGTCTACAAATGGGAGGCAAGACATAAAGCTTGCCCAACAAGTTTGATTCAATTTTTATAAATGTCTGTTGGCTTCAAGTATCTGATAGAGGTGGCAATTTGGATGCATTTACTTAGTTGGGTTATATTTTATCTCCAACTACACGTAAATCTTGTAAAAAAAGTTTAGCTAAAAATGAAACGTGTGAAATAGGCTGAAGGTAACCCAAGTTGTATTTAAAAGCTTATAACCTCTTAAATTCAGATTTGTGTGTAATCATATTATTACATTGATTAAATACAAGCTTTAGGAAAAGTTTTGGCAGCCAAACCTAACCCCAGCCCAATATTAAAGAAGTACCTGTCTTGGCCTGCAACCCAACTCACTTATTCTGCACATCTAATAATGATTGCTTGTATTCAAATAATTGTACCCCTTTTTGGGAATTAAGTATAACGTGAAATAATATTGGTAAAGTTATGATTCTCGGTACACATTTATATAATATTTTGTTGGTGTCTATACATGTGATGTGCTCAGAAATATTAATTTAAACAGTAAGGCCATTATGTAAGACTGTAATCGCTCAGTGAGACAGTAATGTGGCCATTTATTGTGTACAAGATGACGTGTGGAAAAAAATATTTCGTTCAAATCGACACGAATCCATTTCTTTTGATGGTAGAGGGGAATGAAAGGTAAGCAGTGGGTAAAGATCCGAATATAAATGATACGGGTAAAAAATCCTGAGTTGGGATTATTTTTATTTGTATGCCCAAGCATTTTTTCAACGTTTCATATTTGGCAACATTTTAACTCTAAATTTTCTCATTGAACACTAGTCGTTATAACAAAAATATCAACACCATCTATTTTGGGTCAATAGGATTTCCCTTACTTCATTATTGAGACAAATAGTCAAAATATTCCTCTGGTTTTGATCAGCTATATTATCTGAAATTCTATGGTTTGTGTAGCTATGGGACATCAACATGGACTCTGGTCCAGTTTCAACGTTCCAGGTGCATGAACATTTACGACCTAGGGTATGTACTTCACCTTTTAGCCGCTAATTTTTTTTCTTTCCTATTTGTTTGCATTGATGGTTTTGAATTGCTTACCTACAGTTATGTGACCTGTATGAAAATGATTCAATCTTTGATAAATTTGAATGCTGCTTGAGTGGTGATAGCCAGCATGTTGCAACTGGTTCTTACAGGTAAAAACACACACATGACAAACTTACGCATACATCTAGGTGCCCACTAACTTGTCGCATTTGTATGATTTTCAGCAATTTATTTCGTGTGTTTGGGTGCTCTCCTGGCAGTACTGAAGCTACCACATTGGAAGCTAGCAAAAACCCAATGAGGTATATGATTTTAACTTTTTTTCTGAAAATTATTTTATTTGCTATAAATTTGATTTCATATAATGAATTTTTCAAATAAAAACTCTAGGAGACAAGTGCAGACACCTTCAAGGCCTTCTAGATCTCTAAGCAGCATAACCCGTGCGGTTAGGCGAGGTCAGCTGTTTTGTTTTATTTTCTTATCTTATAGTCTAGAGTTGGCAATTTCAACCCATTCACTTATGAATGGGTGGATTCGAGTTGTGCCTTATCTCAAACAAGCCGAATAAAAAACTTTGCTAAACCATAAATAACCAATATTCTTTCTTATTTTCACAAAAAAGTCCCTTAAACCTTATTTGGTATTAAAGTCCCCCAACTTGTAAAAAACACATGAAAAGTCACTAAACTAATTTTTGTATATTAAACTAATGAAGTCCAAAATTTGTCTAAAATGCACCAACACTTAAATTGATCAAACTGTGGTAAAAAGTGGCATTCAACATCTTTGTAGAAAAAATTATACCGTCCTATTTTGGGAAATAAGAGATAGCAAGTCATTATTTTTAAAATCATTTGTATGTTCATTTTAGACAAGTTTAGGGACTTTAATGTATAAAATAAGTTTAGTTACTTTTCTGTGCGTTTTTTACAAGTCGAGAAACTTCAATATTTAAAATTAGTTGAAGGACTTTTTCATGACAAGGAACATATGTTGGTCTTTTATAATATTAACCCTTAGCTAAATGAGTCGACTGGGTTTAAAGTATGTGTACAAGTATACAACCTTCTAAATCGTTTAATTCAAAACATCCAATTATTGTACCATTTCTTTTTCCTGATCATAGTTGACACAGTAATCACTTATGGCTATTTCTTTAAAAGTTAGAAAAAAAGTGTTTCGGGTCAACCCGTACTCAATCCATGTGTTTGAATTAATAATTATAAAGAAAGTGATATCTGTGTAGGAGGGGGAGAGAGCCCAGGGGTTGATGCAAATGGTAATTCATTTGATTTCACAACAAAGCTGCTCCACCTGGCATGGCATCCTAGTGAAAACTCTATTGCTTGTGCTGCTGCAAACAGTTTGTACATGTATTACGCCTGAAAAACATTCGGCCCGTAACAGTGTGACAAACATTACTTGCCAACCAGACGGACAGGCTTCTTCTTGGGTCAACTCGACAGACCAATGCCGGACATGGTTCAGAAAATCCATAGGATCCACGGGTTATTGTTCAATGCCTATTTCCTTTATATTTATTTTTTTGTTTGTTGGAAAATAACTGTTGTCTTTTTTATGTGTTTGGGTTGAAGTGAGGAAGAAAGATTCAAACTGTAGCTCTCCTACAACCTTGTTGAATTTAGGGTTTTAAGTTGAAAGATGTAGTAGTTTTAGTAGTTATTTTTAACTTCATGTTTATATATTATATTTATTAATTCTGTTACCATATACAGTTTTTTACTCATCAAATTTCCCTTGCATTTTTTATTTTCCTAGTTTTATTTGTATTATGTGTTGTGGCCCTTTATTAATGTAAATTTTTATCTGACATTGAAATCTTAAATCAAGGCAGAAGATACACTTCTCTGAGTGCATATATTTTGAGAATGGAGTATGCATATCTTTTGGGAGGATGCATATGGTGTGTGGGAGGGGGAGGTGTTTGTCCTATGTATATACGCGTTTGGTTTTTGTAAAGCGTGCCTTGCGTATGAGGTGACTGAGGCGCTTGGGAATGCATCTTTGGCATGGAGATGTGTTGTGATCACATGAAGCCGTCTGAAGCATGAATCAAGTGACGCGCGCTTCATGTACATTTGTTGGGGACTACATCCAAAAATTAACCTATGGATATTTCAAATTAGAGAAAACTGTCTTATAAACACTTATTGAACTCGTGAGCCTCTTATGATGATTAGAGACTAACTAGTACCAAAATGCATGCGTTGTTGTGATAAACTGTGAAAAATAATAATGCCTTTTGAAATTTTATATAAAAACAAAACTTTTATGTGAACTCATGAGCTACTATGAGAGCATTGATTATATTCAGTAATTATTTAAAAGAACAATTTAAAAATCAATGTCTAAATGTTGATGAAATTAAACAAGACGGAACTGCTGATGCGATAATTTTCAAAAATTTATATTAAAAAAGCGTTTAAAGGCAACTGCTGATTCGTATAGAAAGAAGAAAGAAAAAATTAAAAGAATTTAGAAGAGCAAAAGGATTTTAACAAAAATAATAAACAAAAAAAAAGGACTAAGGGAGGAAACTTATTGCTGAGAAAACCATCTGACTCAACTCTAAGCATTTTTTATTCAGAGTGAGACTTGAACCCATGACCTCACTTTTATTTACATGTTATGGGTACCTTACCTTAACCAGTTGGGTTAAGAATCATTGATAAGCAACCTTATTGTTGATATGCTTGAAGCCGAACTTAAACAAAAATAATGACGATGAAAATAAAAAAGAAAAATAACCAAAACCTGCTTGTACTTTGTGTCACCACTTGTACACACGATGAACAATAGCAATTGTGAATGTCAGTAAAATTTACAATTGTATATAAAATATGATCACTTCCATGTATAAATTATAAGTATCTTCTGTAACATCTCGTATTTTTGTTAAGTAAAAGTTAACTTCGTTTATTCTTATAAGGGTCATTATTGTTATTTACGAAACTTATGGGTTAATTATGCTTATTTATTTGTTGTCTTTAATTCTTTTTAGTTTAGATGTGCATAATAATAATAATGAATAATAATAATAACTATAATACTAATAATATTAATAATAATAATAATGATCGTAATCATAACAATAATAATAATAAAAATGTTAATAATAATAAATAATAATAATAATAATAATAATAATAATAATAATAATAATAATAATAACAATAATAATGATGTTACAGTAGTTAACTAACTCAAAATAAAAATGACTAAAACTTAAAGTTTATTTAAGTCAAGGGGTTGTTTTGTTAACTTTGAAACTTCAAAAGAAAGTTTTTAGAGTAAATTACTCTTTTCGTCCCTGTGGTTTGGTGGTTATAACGTTTTTCATCCAATAGTTTAAAAACGTCCGATTTAACCACTGTGGTTTAAATTCTGTCATAATCAACTCCACTTTTGTAACGCCGTCCACTGTGTCCGTTAGTCAACCCACATGTGCCCCTCACGTGAGGGGCATTTTAGTCTTTTTAGGTCAAGTATCTCACTCCCTCCCATTATAACCCTTCCACCTTTGGATATTTTTCAACTTTGATCATCTGCTTTCTTCTACTTCACCAAAAACACCAAACGATCGACCTTTCATCATCCAAAACTGAAATTGATAGTACAAAATTTTCGAAGATCAAGTTTCAAGCTTCAACCATTGAATATTGCAATCGTTTGATGCAATGGTGCTCACGCTTTGGTATATTCGTTCTAAAGGCGAGCATGTTAATCCCTATGAACTCTATGGTGAGTATTAAGTTTCACATTTTAGTTATTTTAGTAGCCATTGTAGTTTATATGTCTTGTTTTTAATATTTGTGATTTTATATTTAGGTGGAAACCCTAGTTTGTTCACACTGAAGTTTCATCATGGAGGGAAATTCACCAAAGCCCCTGGAAGAAAGTATATCAACGGACAGGTAGGTTATGTTGATTTGGTGGATTCTGATGAGTTTTCTGTTATTGAGGTAAATGCAATGATTCAAGAATTAGGGTATCCTCATGATGAAATAATTTACTATCATTATAAGATTCCTGAGCAAGATTTAGACTTTGGTTTGAGGGCCCTAGGAAATGATAGTGATGTGCTCAATTTCTTGAAATATGTTGAGAAATTCAAAGTAATGGACGTATACACTGAGCATGGGAACAAGTGTGGAGACATATTTCATATCGCCTGTCAAAAGTAGTGTTATAATTGAGGAGTTGATTGAAGCAGGACCTTCTCAGGTTAGAAGGAATACACAAGAAATCACCCAAGCTTGTAGGAAGAGGCTAGCATTAGAATGGCATAGTGAATCAGTTGTAGAGGGGTCATTTAATGAAGCATTTGTAGATGGGTCACAACATTTGGCTCAAAATGAATCAGTTGTGGAAGGGTCTGAACATTTGACTCAAAATGAAACAGTTGTTGAAGGGTTAGTTAACGAATCATTTGTGGAAGGGTTAGTGAATGAATCAATTGAACAAGGGTCACAACATTTGGCTGAAAATGATGTGATTGAAGATGATATACTTGAAGATGATGTTACTATGGATGATGATGATGTGTTTCAGTTTGAGAATATAGAGCATGGTGGCCTTCAAGATGAACATCCAATAGGAGATGAGGATCTATTTGAGGATGATAGTGAAGGTACTGAAAGTGAGGATTCAGATTATATAGTAGACACAGACAATATAATTGATGATGTTGGAGTAGACATGGAGGAATATAGAGTATTTGTTGACAATGATATTAGGGATGAAGAACCTTTGGGGCAGGAGAGTGAAGACATTGAAGAAAACATTGAAGTGGACTTGGATGATTTTGATAGCCTAAGTGATGAAGAAAACAATGAACCTCCCTTGAAAAGAGCATTGAGTAAATATAGGAAAAAAAAGAGTAAAGAGATCCACTTAGGTGATGAAATTTTCTATGTTGGGCAAACATTTGCAAATAGGGAGGAGGTAAAGCATTCGGTTTTGAACTATGCTATTTCTAGTAGAAGACAACTGAAGATTGTAAGAAATGACAAAAGTAGATATCGTGTGGTGTATGAGGGGTTAAATCCTTCATTAGCAGGAGGTGCATCAAGTGAGGGCAAGGATGTAAATTCACAAGAGGCAAGTGGATCCAAAGATTCTAATGTTGGTGGGTCAAATAAGAAAGTTGGGACACATAAAAAGAAGAAACCTTTAATGACCCCTACCTGTCCTTGGAAACTGCACATTACAAATCATAACAAAGAAGAAACATGGATAGTGAAGACCTTCATCAATGCTCACAGTTGTCTTCAAACCAGAGAGGTTAGATTGTGCACAGTCAGTTTCCTTGCCCGAGAATTGGAACCAACTATTACTGTAAACCCAACCATCCCGTTAAAGGCAGTCCAAGAGCTAATTCAAAGAAAATTCCAGATTCAAGTATCAAGACAGAAGGTGTTCAGGGCAAAGAACATGGCAATCTAAAAGATTGAGGGTGATTATAGAGCTCAATATGAACTGTTGAGAGATTATGTTGATGAACTCATCAGGGCAAATCCAGGTACCACAGTTAAAATTGATGTTGAAAGAGAATGCAATCCATCTAGTGAAACCAGGCAATTTAAGAGGATATATGTATGCATAGGGGCTTTGAAGACAGGGTTTAAGATTTGTGGGAGGGAACTGCTAGGGTTAGATGGGTGTTTTATGAAAGGTCCATTCCCTGGACAAATCTTGACTGCAGTTGGGATAGATTCAAACAATGGAATTTACCCTGTTGCTTATGCTCTAGTAGAGGCTGAAACTACAAGCTCTTAGACATGGTTTTTAGAATGTTTAGGTGATGACCTAGATCTGACATCCAGTTCCAATTTCACTTTTATTAGTGATAGGCAAAAGGTAAATAAATGTTTAACTTTTATATATCTAATTATCTATTTATTCCAATACAACTACATACTAACATTAATATCTATTGATATGCTAGGGCATTATACCAGCTTTAAAAACAGTGTTTCCCAGTGCTGAACACAGGTTTTGTTTAAGACATATACATGAAAACATGAAGTTAAGGTGGAAGGGCAATTTTTACAAGAACATGCAGTGGAGGTGTGCAAGTGCAACAACAATAACCCATTTTACAAAGGCCATGAAAGATGTACACAACCTGGATCCTGCTTTACATGAGTGGTTGAAAGAATTACCAGCAAAGCATTGGTCTAGATCCCATTTCAGTGGTATTTTACTCTTTACCTTATTTAATAACAATGCAAATAACACTGCACTATCTTACTTATTTCACTAATAACAATGCTAATAATCCTTATTAAACTTATGCAGGAAGGTCAATTAGTGATGTTCTTTTAAATAATAGAGTAAATCTCGGTTTTGGTCCTGTGTTTTGCAAATTGACTCCACTTGAGTACCAACGTTTATTTTGTCTCCCTTTGAATACCAAAGATTGAAAAAGTTCTCTGTTTCAGTCCTTTTGACTAACGGTGTTAACATTTTCTGTTAGGTTTTTTTAAAAAGACCAAAATACCCCTAAGGGTTATAAAAATACCACCACCACCACCACACACCACATACCACCACCACCACCACACTCCACCGCCACCACACTCCACCGCCACCACACACCACCGCCACCACACACCACCGCCACCACACACCATTGCCACCACACACCGTCTAGTATACAGGAGGACTCGAACCCTTAACACGCACGCAGCACGCTTGTTTAATCATCCCCAATGTCAGAGCCACAATGAAGCTCCCTCACCTTCACCAACACAACCGCCACCACATTTGAGATTAATGCTGCGACCAACGGCTCCAAAGAGCCCTGAACCAGATAATGCATCAGGTACCACCTTGCAGAGTACAAGGGCGGGTCGGAGGGGCGGAAAAGGTAGAGGAAGAGCCAGGCGGCGAGAAGGCCGAGGAGGATGATGAGAGAGAAAGGGTTCGTGAGGACCCCGGCGATGACGGTGATGTAGTTCACCCGGAAGTAGGAGTAGTTCTTGCGGATCCGCCCTGCCGCCTCGCTGATGGATTCAGGCTTCGAGAACGCCGACCGGTCCACCAGTTCAGACCACGGGCGCCGACTCGACAGTCCAGATCGGACCGTTTCGCTGATGTGGTTGATGAAAGCCCGGAACGCAGGGGTCGCCACCGGAGCCTCCGATGAAACCGTGCTTTGTGGGTTTGAGATCGGGAGGATCGCCGGTGATGATGCCATTTCTGCTCGAGAACTTGTTGCCGGAGATTTTTGCTTGTGGGGGAAGGATTTCTAGTTGAGATTACGCGTCGGTGGATCTTGAATCTTGATTTATGCAACCAGATCCTGCAAGGTGGTACCTGATGCATTACAAACTGTACTCTACCAAAACCACATTTGGTGGCGGTGGTGTGTGGTGGCGGTGGTGTGTGGTGGCGGTGGTGTGTGGTGGCGGTGGTGTGTGGTGGCGGTGGAGTGTGGTGGTGGTGGTGGTATGTGGTGTGTGGTGGAGATGGTGATATTTTTATAACCCTTAGGGGTATTTTGGTCTTTTTAAAAAAACCTAACAGAAAATGTTAACACCGTTAGTCAAAAGGACTGAAACAGAGAACTTTTTCAATCTTTGGTATTCAAAGGGAGACAAAATAAACGTTGGTACTCAAGTGGAGTCAATTTGCAAAACACAGGGACCAAAACCGAGATTTACTCTAAATAATATATGTGAAGTATTTAATAGGCAGCTAGTAGGGGGTAGGGACAAACCTGTTATTACATGTTTAGAGTTCATCAGGGAGTATTTAATGAGAAGGATAGTGGCTGTGCATAAGGTAATAGCAAGGTGTGATGGGCCTTTGACTCCAAATGCAACAAAATTGTTTGAAGCAATCAAGGCAGAGGCTGTAAAATACATAGTAATCTGGAATGGTATGAGCAAATATCAGGTAAGTGGGCCTGCACAGGACCAATGTGTGGTCAATGTTGATGAAAAAAGTTGTTCATGCAGGAAGTGGGAGCTAACTGCCATGCCATGTAAGCATGCAGTTGCAGTGATATGGAATATGGCACAGAATGGAATGGAGGTTGGTATTCCAGAGAACTGGGTGTCTAAGGTGTACTGGTTAGACACCTGGAAGAAGGTATATGAAAACACAGTTGACCCAATTAATGGAAGACATATGTGGACACCCTCTTCTTGCCTAACAAAGCTTACTGCACCAAAACATCATACACAAGTAGGGAGGCCAAAGAAAAGAGAAAGAAGAGTGCTGAGGAGGTAAGTCAACCAGTTGTTAAGGGTGGAAAGATGGTTAGAGTTGGTAACACAGTCACATGTGTAAAGTGCAAGAAAAAAGGTCATAACTCAAGGTCATGCAAGGGACAGGGAGATGATGGTCAGCCTTCTTCACAAGCAGCTACTTGAATGTTTAAATTGGTTGTTTTTTATGGTTTGTAATGAACAATGACTTTTGTGGTTTATGTTTGTAGTTTGTAATGGTTTATGTGGTAATCTATTTTGGGTGAAATGGTTGACTTTTGTAATGGTACACTTTTATGGTAGACTTATGTTTGTAATGAACAATGATGTATTTTGGGTACTGCAGTTTATGGTAATGGTTTTGTTGTTTACAAGAATAATGGTCACCTTTTGTTATATGGTAACCTGGAAACTGCAGTTTATGTGCAGCTTTAATATTTTAATTAAACTTTGTTAGTGCAGTTTATGGTAAACTGGGTACTGCAGTTTATGGTCATGGTGATGTTGATTAAAACTATTGTTAATGCATTATGTAATGAACAATATGGTTTACTAAATGAAGGATTCATTATATTGCTAAAATAAACCAGTACATAGGAAATTAATGACCTTTACAAGCTTTTAGGTCATTTAGAAAACAAAATACATGATGAACAACACCCAACTAACAACTAAAAAAAATTTTAGTTTTCTAATTTCACTGGCATTACTTTTTGCAATTTCTTCCTGCTTGTTCATGTTTTTCAAAAGTCCAAGTATGATTTCAGCTGCTCTTGGACACATTGGAGGATCCTTCCATGCAACAAATCCACAACTTGATCCCTGAAAAATTACACCAAAAGCATAAGCACAATAGTAGATTTGACCTAGAACGAGGTTAGTGTGAAGAATTGACCTAGAATTGACCTACCTTGCTTGCACAACAGTAGAAACGACGACCAGGGTTTGCTGATGTCCATGACGTGCGAATATAGGTTGGCGAACCACAACAACACATAACCGCTTTCTGCTTGTCCATGGTTCTTGAAGATGATCCAGAGAGAGAAAGGAAGAAGATGTGAAATGGATTAAAGTTTTAGGAGAGGGAGGAAGTTGATTATTTAAATATATGGAAGGAGATAGGAGGGAGTGAGATACTTGACCTAAAAAGACTAAAATGCCCCTCACCTGAGGGGCACATGTGGGTTGACTAACGAACACAGTGGACGGCGTTACAAAAGTGGAGCTGATTGTGACAGAATTTAAACCACAGTGGTTAAATCAGGCGTTTTTAAACTATTGGATGAAAAGCGTTATAACCACCAAACCACAGGGACGAAAAGCGTAATTTACTCAAGTTTTTAACATAAAATATCAAAATATAAACCACAGGGACCAAAGGTGTAAAATTCGAAAACCCCAAACCACCCCCCTCCTCCATTCCCATTTTTCCGGTCGAGCATCCGGCCACCGCCGGCCACTGCTCCGGCCACCCCAAATACCCATTTTTCCATTTTTCGATTCAAAACCGATTCCAAATGCTTCTAGAACATGTTTCGGACCACTAAGTACACTTTAATTCGAATTAAAGACGATAATGGGTGTCGATTTGGACTTAGTAACCGTCGGCCGCACCCTTGAACCGTTCAAGCAATTAAACCCAATAATATTATAATAACTCAATTAATTGAACCTGAACGATCATTTATCTGTTCCTAAGCTATTACCATTCTCAATTTCATCTGAAAAACACTCAAACATCACCTTCAATCCCACCCTCACCGCGACTTGTTCATCGACTGGCACACTCATTTTTTCGTTCAAAATCAGGTGAGTAAACCTACCATTCCACTCGTTTTTACATGGGGAACAAAAGCCCCATGGTTATCAACATTCACAGAGTTGTTTCGTGGATCAATTTGGTCTCAAATCGATCTAGGGTTCATGGAGTTTTAGGGGTTTTCTTTCTGCATATGTTTTAAGATTTTAAAATGAACTTAAACCACGGTGACAGCCTGGTTCACTGGTTAAGACCTTGCCCCTTCCACCATGAGGTCCCGGGTTCGAACCCGGGCACCCTCATGTATTTTTATAAGGGTTTTAGCCCTCAAATTAATTATATAAAATTTTTAATAAATATAAAAATAGTTTTTGTAAACTCTAAATATTTTTATAGACATCAAATAATTTTCTATATTTTTATTAAATTTAAATAATTAAATAATTTCCTTTAAAACCTTTTAACAAAGGTTATTCTTGGTTTAATCCTAATAAAAATGAATTTCAAATAATAAATTATTGGATCAAATGTTACCTTTTAAAATCATGATTTTTAAAATGGTTATTTAAATTTTATATTTAGACTTTATTAGTTGTTAAAAAATGGTTTAATTTTCTCTCTATTAAAAATACATAGGTGGTAAACTCTTTATTAAAATATTAACATACTTACAAAAATCTCCAAATTCCACCTAAAACCCTAGTTCTCATTAAAACGTTAAACCTATTATAATTAAACTTAAATTTTGTAAATATTTATATTTAGGTGTCTTGTGACGATATACGTTGGAACAACGCCTATTATTATTTCTATTAATCGTCATACCTATACTTATTTGCCATGTGAGTTTCATTGTCCTTTTTTTATGTATTTCACACTATTTTGGGGTGAAACATAATACTTATATATCATACACTTATAAACGTTTGAAACTTGTAAAGCACTTGCAATTCATCTTTATATTTTTGTCATGGTTATTTGTGTGTTGTAAGTGATTATGTGAGATACATAGTTTGTTTACAATCATTAACTATTGCTAGCCTGACGACGTCTTAGATCTTTGGGCTTGACAAGCCTATTTGGTGCTAAAGCCGAGGTATTGCCGGCTCCTGATGACGTATGTTTGTTCATCATGGGAACCAAATACACTTAGCCAATCATATATACTTGTAATCAAGTCGAGGTTTGGTTGTAATGATATGTGTTCTATAACCTTACTTACTTATAACCTATGACATGAATTGCTACTTGTAACCTTGTTATATTATGTATGAAAACCTTGGAAACTCACCAACTTTTTAGTTGACCTTTTATTTTTATCATGTTTCAGGAAATGTCCAAGTTTAAAGTGACCAAGTGAAGCTTGCAATAAACTAAGATTTGGACCTAGATAAAAGAATAAAATGACTATGTTATGTTCTGCTAATTTTGGGGATTATTTAATGTTTGAGACTTATGTTTGTACTTTCTTTTGAAACTTATAATTTTAATATTTACATTTAAATATAGCGTTATATGACTGTGAACAATCTTAACACTCACATCTCGACGTTTCCGCCGTCAAGGTTGGGGTGTGACACCTTCTATGTTATTAACAATGTAAAAAGTATTGTACGGCAACCATGTTACTTTCAAAGGCCTTATCATCTATCACATGATCATTCATAACACAAATGAAGACAAGATAATATAAGAATCTAACAAAAGAAAACAATATGAGTTGATGTTGTTGGTGATTGGTGGAAAGATTGAAGCTTTAGGTTCCGATGGCATTTTGGGGTGGTGGGTACGGCGGAGATGGGAGAGTTGACGGTGGTCAATGGTGGCTCCGGCGAGGTGTGGTGGTGGAATTGGGGGTAGTGAGAGTTGGTGTATGGAAAAGTGGGGACATCAAATTGGGGGTAGTGAGAGTTGGTGTGTGGGAAAGTGGGAAAGTGACGGTAATTGTTGTTTTATTTATTGCATTAATGTTTTTTATTTGTTGTTATTGAAGGTTGTTTTGTAGTATGGTTTATTGGATAATAAAAAACTGTGTTATTAATTTAATTTTCTAATCTTTGGGTTTTGATTAGAAAAATATTTATAAATTAAATTATATATTTTTATCATTCAGTCAGATACTGAATCAAACAGCCAAGTTTCATCAGATGCATATTCAGTCAGAACTTCTAATTGGGTCAGCTTCTGACTCAGTCAGATCTTACTAAGTCAGTATAATCAAACAACCCCTAACTTTAATTCTCTATGATGCCTTCAGAGCAATGTTTTCAGAACCTGATCGGACGTCGAACCGGACGCCTTACTGGTTTGGTGGTCGGACCGGTCGGACCGGTTAGATCGGATTTAACTATATTTTAATTATATTTATATATGTAATTAAATATAAGTAATTTATATATGATTTATATATGTATTTTATAGTTATATATAAAACTTACGTATATTTAGGTGTGTGTGAATGTATGTTTAAGATTATGGTAAACACTTTGTCCCACATTGATGTGGGGACAAAGTGAGGTTTGGTTTATAAGTAATTATTTTATCACTCTAGTGTATCTTTATGACATATTTTGCCACAAGTACTACCCGCGCGTAGGGGGGGTGCAAAAATAGGGGAAAATGTTGGATTTCCAGCTAACTCGTGTGCTCGCACGTGTCGCGGACACGAATGCAGCTTCAAAAACCCAGGCCCGTGCGAGTCCGTTTTTTGAATTCGGTTTTACTTTTTGATCTAACACACTAATTTATAGTTCAGCATCCCGTTTTTATTCAAAAAAGTAAAAAAAAATTAAAAAAATTTAGAAAACCGGTCCGAACCGGTCCGGTTCCCCGGTCCGACCACCGACTCGGGTACAACCGGCCGGTTCAACCCACACAAAACGAACCATGCACGACCGGACCGGCCACCAAGCCGATCCCCGGTTCGACCGGTCGGACCGGCCGGTCCGATCCGGCCGTGAAAACACTGCATAAATTTATGTTTCATTTTATCTTTTTAATTTTCTTACAAAACCATTTTAATTTATTATTATAAAAGAAATAGGATATCAGGGGAAAGGAAAAGAAGGGCCGTTAGTTCACAGTTGGGCCTACATGTTCAAGGCTTAGAAACAAAAAACAGGCCACGCTCGCTATAGTAATGGGCCGGATTTTAATAATATAGAAAAAATGGAAAACTATTATTCGTTTTATACTTTACATAAGTAAATTAAAGATAAATTATCACTAAAAGTTTTAAGAAGATTTTAAAAATGTTGATGTTGTCATTTTATTCTTGATATGATTTTGATAAAAAAAAATATGTAGATAGTTTCACCTCCAATATTTCTTTTAATATGTAAATTGTTTGTTTAGAAGACTAACTAAATATTTAACTCATGCGATTCCGCGCACTTGTGTACCTCATTATGCACATTGTAATAGTTCATTAATGTAAAAGTACGAACAGAAAACGTATGAAATTATAACAGCTTGGTCATCTTAAAGATAATTGTAATACGGTTTTCCAAAAGCTATCGCTAATACTAGTAACAAAAAAAAAAGTTAATGTATTAATTTTGTGCAACAATAAAGTAGTTATTGTAAAAAAAAATATGAAAAGTTAAACTAAAAGAAACCAAAACCTAACTAAAAAGAATGATAATACATAAAGAAATAAGTAAGTTGAAGTATAAAGTTGAAAAAAAAGGTAAAAGAAACACACATTTAAAAGTTGGAATCCACGTTACCGGTCATCTTTCAATAAATTTGTGATTACCATTGAATCACACCTCAATTGTTGATATACTTCACAAGAGAATATATAAAACAACATAGCTTGAGGTTGAATAAAAATAATTTCATCCTTTAAGGTTACTTTTAAGATAGTATAACTTATCATGGAGTTTTTTAATCAAATAGTATAAAGTATGTAAACAAAATAATCTTTGGTTCAAGTTAAGTAGTCATAATAATTAATTTAAATGATAAATGTTTAAAAAATATGCTCTTAAGTCTTAAACAATGTTGATTTACAATCACACATGTTTGACTCGTTTGAATAGATGAATTACATAATCATATTCTGAGTTTTTTCCTAAAATGATGTAGTTAGAATAATTATTTATCAAAATGGTGTAGTTGGTAAAATATTTACCAAAACAGTTTAGTTTTGAAATTTTATTTTTCTCCCTCCTATTTTCATTGGCTACTTAAAAAGAAATTTTATTTACAATGTTATATAATACCATTAGGGATAATATCTTTAAATTCTTAGAAATGTTTTTATGGAACTTTTTTTTATGAAATAGTTTCTAATTTCTTTCTAAAAGTAGAAGAGTAGTGTTTTTAGATATTTGATTGTTGTATTAAAGTATATATTTTTTGGTTTTTTTAAAATTTTAAACTCGATATGTAATTATTTTTGTTTCTTTTGTTCTTTTACACTTATAGCTTTTCCAGATTTTTCCTTTTTTTTACTCATTTGATATTTTGTTAGTAAATTAATATATTTCCTAACTATATAAATAAAATACATATTATTAAAAAATAGCTCTCGGCTTTTTCATTCAAGGTTTCGTTTACAATAAATTGTTTAATTTAATGTTTTGATAACTATAGAAAAGGCTACTTAAAAAATATTTTTTCTCTTTTTTTCAAATGTTATGTAATACTTTTAGTAAGGGGATTATACTTGAAGTCTTAAAGTTATGGTTTTAGAATCTGGATTAAATTCAAATTTCTGTGATATGTTCTTGGGATGGTGCAAAGTAATCCCTAACCCAATTGGTCACCACAGTCGAATAATCTTAGATTTTTAGCAATGTTTTTTTAATTGAGCTTATTCTATAGTTATAAAATAATTAAATTCAGAACCTTGAAAAAGAAAATGCGAGAGATAATTTTTAATTATATGTATAATATTTATATTTATAACCTGGAAAAACGTTACTAAGAAAAACATGCCCTTTAATAGTTATAAATAATCAAATTTTTTCTCTTTTTAGACAAACTAGGTTTTCGCAAACCATTCAACCATGATCCCTAATATCAAAAACACGAATGCAGCGAGAATCATTTCGGCCAATGACTCCTAGATCAAATGGTTTAGGAGGAGACACTATACCTTTTTAAAGTGTATGTCATTGGTTGGAGTCTCACTAGGTGCAATATGCTTCAAATGGGCTAAGGGTTTTACCACAGTGGGCACTTGGGTGGTGGGTTTCCCTTGGAATGTGGGCGAGCCGGGTCACTAGTACTGTCTGTGTTCGCGGACGTGGGTGGCCTTTCGCCAATGGGTTTACCCGGGTGAACGAGCTTAAAAATTATTCGTTGGTCGTTCAAAAAAAAGCAAGAATCATTTCATCGTGAAACTCTAGCTCTTCAAAAAAGGCACAAAAACATATCATAACGGTTTTCATGCCACCGTAAAACTGTAACACTTCATGGTAAAGTGAGCGTCATTACACCATCAATCACTCAAATTGCACTCCGCCATAAAAGCCACACTCCATCGTAAATACGATATAAACAGATAAATAAATAAACTTAGTTTTCAAATATTATGATTTGCTTTCCTTCTTTACGGAAATACCAAGTTTCACTTGAGTAGATAATTTTTATTTTTTATTTATTATTTTTTATTTCGGAAATGCCATAAATAATAAATTATAAAACATTCGAAGACCATAACAAACTCAAACAACCCCACTATGGCCACCTATGGATCTTTAAATTTTCACAGTTCAAATCACGGATGATTTAGTGGGTATTTGGGAATGTTTTTTTATTAATTTTTAACTTTTAAAAAGTTAAAAAATTATTTTATAGTATTTGATAATGTGATTGTTGTGAGTAAATAAGTTAATAAGTCACCCATACTAACTTATTAACTTATTAAAAAAATCAATAAATCAATAAGTTGTTTTTAAAAAAACAATCCCAAACATACCCTTAATACATACTAATTTTAACTATAAGGTAATATATATAATTCTACTCTGTTTCAATTTTCATATGTACCATTTTTTTTACAAAACTCGTGTCCCATTTTTAACAAGATAAATTTCATTAAGATAGTGGTCCGAAACACCAAGCGTACAAATGTGAAAACATGAAAACGAGTTGTCGTGTCAGTCACGGCTCTGCCACGTGGAGCTTTGACTTTAGTTGACGTTAGATGTGGCCCACAATTCAACGGCCATGATGGCGGCGTGATCTATATCCAATTATTATTATTAATAGTAAATTACCATTTGCATACCTGAGGTTTGGTTATTTTTATCATTTACATGTTTACAGTTTAAAAATCCCCATATACCCCCTAACGTTTTATTTTTTTTCTCATTTGCATCCAAATTACTAACGACGTTAAATAATTCAGTTAATTTTTTATAAAATGACGAAATTACCCTTGATACAATTTAATGGGACCATCCACGTCATCTTCTTCTTCTCCTTTGACCACCACAAACTCCCTTTCTCTCTCTCTCTTTCTTTCTCAAACATAAACACACACACACATTCTCTCTATCTCTCTCATCACTCCATCACCACCACCATCAACACCATCAACACCACCACGCATCACCACTGTAACCGCCCCTCACCATCACCGTAGGTTAAAACCCCTAAAAGATCACCGACCCACCCACACACATTTCAAGCCTTAATTTCCGGTACTCTTTCACCACACGATAGTCGCACCACCACCGCATCGCCGGCGAGACTCCGGTGGCTCAGATGACCCAAACAGGCCCCCGGAGAATCCAAAACTCCGGCATGGAAGACGACACTCGAGAACAACCTCAATCTTCCTCAACAGGTATGCGACTCATCGTACTTCTGCAAGGGATTGTACAAGGTAGGGGTGGGTTGATTCTAGGTTCAGTCATCCCCTATGCGATGTTCTACTTCCTCCAATTTTACATCAAACGACGCCGTTCGCCGCCTAACCCGCCGGAGGATCAGACCTCGAACCCTCCGTCGCCGGTGTTGTCGTCGGCGAACCTGCCGGAGCTCTCTCGGTCGGCGTCTCGGTCCAATTTGTTGTTGTCGCGTGGCTCCATCGGTAGGCCCCATGTGTCGGCTAGAGTTCATTCGATTGCGAAAGCGAACGATTCACCTTATTACATTGGGTTGGATAAGGCTTATGCAGATCCTTATGATCGATTGAGTAATCCTGATGGTGTTGTTCAGCTTGGATTGGCGGAGAATCGGGTATGATTTGTGCTTATGTTGGTAGTTTTGATGCTTGGATTGGCGGAGAATATGGGTATGTTCGAGTCGCTTTGTTTGTGCGTCCCCGGCGGAGGTGGCGGTGGCGGTGGCGGCGGCGGCGGCGGTGGCGGTGGACGGGTGGTGGGTGGGTGGACGGGTGGTGGACGGGTGGTGGTGGGGTGATGGAGGTGTTGACTCTAGCGAGAGAGAAAAAAAGGGTAGTGGGTTAGGGGTTTTAAGGGCATTTTTGTCATTTTATAAAAAGTTAACAGAATAATTTAACGGTGTTAGTGTTTTGGATTAAAATGGGAACAAAAATGAAACGTTAGGGTGTATATGAGAATTTTTAAACTGTAGGGATGCAAATGGTCAAAATCACCAAACCATAAGAATGCAAATGGTAATTTACTCTATTATTAATTATACATTTATACTGCTTTCTTCCGATGCAATGTAGCCCGCCGACGGCTTTAGCGGCTTGGCTTCCAGCCTTAGCTGCACGGCTCATGACTCATCAGCTCATGGGTTTTGAAGTCTTTAAGAGTTTAAGTTAAATTGTATCAAACATTATAAAGATATAAATGTACGGATAGAAAGAACTATTTATGGTAAAACAAATCGGGCTTGCTAGGGACGTTGGCGGGAAGGTGCTTTTTCATGGGTTCACGGGTTGCATTCTGCATCACCTTATAGTTATATATATAAGTATTTACGTATATGAAGCATTTTTTACCTACCGGGGTGTTACTATTTTTACATACGAAATATATCTTTAAATAAACATATATTTTATAAATTGTTTGACACGTCAACTTATTTAAAAGATATAATAATGTTATAAAACACGAGATATCTGAGATAAAGAATAATGTGTCTAATATTCGGTTACAAACCAATAAGCTTGTAAACAAACCAAACCAAAACATTTAAGCTTAATTGAATTACATATTTGGTTTTAGTTATTTCACTTATTTGATTATGATTGTATGAAATTTAATTCGAGTTAAAAAAAAAGAAACTGTTGCTACATAAATCTTAATCAAGAGATTAAGGTTCGGTAACAGTGCAAGGGTGGAGTTATTACCAAAGGCTAAGGCTGTGATTCAGGGGTTGGAACTTTGACTGGGGAGGGTATGAGCTGTTTAGCAGCGGTTGAGCCTAGGCTTGGATTGGAAAGGATGCCTGCACAATAAAGATAACACCGTGAGCCTCGCCACGGGCAGAAGGGATTTCTCCCCGTGATCACACTCCGACGTGAGAATAAGTATATCTCCTAAAAGAGTTTTACAAGATAGATTAAAGTGAGAGTGTTGAGAGTAAAAATGAGATCCCTTTTACCTGTTGAGTGAAGGGAGTATTTATAGTGTTTGTGAGCTGAGGCAAGATGCAACTCGATTCTATCTTTGGTAACCTGCAGTCAATGAACTGGGTCTTGTAACATCGCGTATTTCCAATGAATAAAATTTAATTTTGTAAACAACACGTGGATGTTAATTCAAAAAATTTCAATAATCATAATAATAATAATAATAATAATAAATAATAATAATAATAATAATAATAATAATAATAATAATAATAATAATAATAATACTAATAATAATAATGTTAATAATAACATTAATAACTATTAATAACACTAATATTAATAATGAGAATATAAGTTTTAAAACCTATAACTAATAATTTTACATAAAATAATAACAATCCAAACTGCAGGGGCTAAATTGTAATTTACTTAAAACTGGAACAAAACTTTGGTTTTCATTTGTAAACCTTTACAAACCACAGGGACCCAATGTGTAAAATTACAAAACATCACAACCCCACCCCCCTTCTTCCCCGTTTCTTTCTCCCCACAATCGGCGAAGAACCCGACCACAAAATCGGCCACTACGGATTTTAAAATCGAAAGTAAAACCGCACTAATGAAATTGGAACCATTTATAATCTTCCTTGAGTTTGGATTTCATCCAAAAATCGCAAAAACACCACAATCGAACCCCTTGAAACCGTCGACCTGCAACTCCCTAAAAACCCAATCTTCGATCGATTTTAATCAAAATTAACAAAGGGCTTTGATTCCAGATCATTATCCGAAGCTTCCTATCAATTTAATTTGATTATCATCTACGTTTACCCATTAATCCATTGAACACCACGATCGCGACTTGTTTTGTTGAGTTCATCACCAAATCGAACACCATAAAGGTAATTCGACACACACACATACTCGATTTCTCATGGGGGAACAAAAGCCCCATGATTACAGACACTATCAAAATCGAATTGAGCTTCAATTGGGGCTTCGATCGAACTAGGGCTCAAATCGATTTAGGGGTTTCTGTGGTCGATGCTTAAAAGAATTTGAAACCGGATCCAATTGCGGCTTAGGCCTTTGGTTCACAGGTTCCCATGTCCCATGTCAAACAGGAGGTCCCGGGTTCAAACCGGGCCACCTCACCTATTTTTTAGGCCCTTTTTAAGCTTTAAAAATTCTGAAAAAATTCCTAAAAATCATAAAAATGTTTTTACAAACATTAAAATTTTTTAAAACCACTTAATTATTTTCTGAAATTTATTTTAACATTTTATTTATTTATTAAATGTTTTAAATAAATAAAATTTCAAATATTACAAAATTATTTCTATAAAAGTGAACTTTTAATAATAATTCAATTTATAAAATTATTATTGGACACTATATTAATTTTAATTATTCAAGATAATTACAATAATATATGTTTTATAGATTAACAGATTATTTACAAAAAGTCGTTTTGTGTTACTTAAATAATTAAATATTTTAATTAATTATATCATATAATTAATTAATAAAATTAATTATTTGTTTTTCCACACTTTAACAATAAATCAAACGAGTATGCGTATTGACACATTTTTATTAAATTCTAAACATAATTACTTTCAAAAAAATTCATTTTATGTATTTCAAGATATTCAAACTAAATAAATTAAAATCCAATGGAAACCCTAATACATTCCCAATTCTTATAATATTATCATTCTAACTCGAGACACCGTTCCGTAGATTACTCGTAAGGAAATCGTTGGTGTCTAATCTATCACATCCAAATTCTAATCTCATCAATCAAGTGAGTATTCATAAGGAAATTATTGGTGTCTAATCTATCACATCCAAATTCTAATCTCATCATTCAAGTGAGTATTCATATCCCCTTTTTATATCATTTCTTATTTGGGGGAAATCATGTGATACAATATATTCAATCATGATATTCTATTGTTATTTCATTCTAAATTCAATTCAAGATAGGTTATGTTATTACTTGCAACTATGTGAACATACTATGAGAAACTGGATGACAGTAAAACCCTAATCAATCAATCAATCCTGGTATCAATGGTAGATCTACTGGTTTGGATAACCACCCCATATGAATAGTCGAGTGGTGATTGTACCAGAGGCAAGAGTCAATCTATGGTGTATGTGTGGAGTCTATTATATGCAAGTGTCAAGTCAAGGGGTTTATATTGTGTCGGTTTATCTATTTGCTTCGCTATTGCAATATAAGTCTTAACGTTACCTTGTGAATTGGATTATTCTAAATCAATCAATCAATCTATATGTATATTCAAAACTATGATTACTCACCAGCTAACTCGTTAGCTGACTTTATTTTCTCACATGATTTCAGGTTAAGCAAGTTAGTGGACTTCTACATGCTCATTTAAGACCCGGACTTAGTCAAAACAAAAGACAATTACTATTTGTGACTTTAACTGTTGTATTTGTATCTGTTAAATTCATGCTATTCTGTAATCTGATTTTAATATTATTTCCACTATTAGACAATCATGTGTTATGAACAATCAATCATTCCCTCGTTCGCTCCGATGATTCCGCCGTCGGTCGGGGTGTGACAGATTGGTATCAGAGCCATGGTTATAGGGAATTAGGTTATTAGAAATGGAATGACCTAGACTATAACTAAGTACCTTTACACATAAGTCCTCTCATGTATTTTATATGCTTAGATAGGATTTTGTGTGCCTTATATGTTTATACTTGATTATGTGATTATATGCCTTATGTGATTCTTCGTATACCCTGAATCTTATCAATGCACACCCAAATCTTAAATCATATTCTAAGGCATTATGTGCCTAAATCAAATGGTTTCCAAAATGAGCTTTGAATCATTATTCGTGGTTTTCAAATCTCATCAAAGTCTGTGTCTTACAACTTGAAACATGTAATGCTGGAAGAGCGTGATGCCTGTATCTCGAGGTGTTCTGTCTAGGCAAGGTATTTGTATAAATCCAAATCAACCGATGGATCTGTCTACCTTACCTGGGAACCCTCGGGATGAGTATCTGCTTATAGGTACGCATGTCTTCAATAAGGTTGTGTTGGACATAACACTTTGATTAGTTAACGTACTCGCTTTGATTTACGAATCAAACGATTACACTTGGAACATATCATTGTTATTATGCCAAATTCCCTATTGTCGTTTTCATGTGGTATAACTCCTGTTAATCCAATTCTCATAAAATATCTTAATGATATTCCAGAATGTCTTCTCGTCAAATCCGTTCACGGTCTAGAAACTCTGGCCGTAAGATTGCTGCTATTGTAGCACGTGAAGTTACTGCGGTCATCCCAACTCTACTTACTCATTTGAACCAAGGCAACAATGTTGTTCAAAACCCAACTACACCAAACCCTCCCCGAACTTGTACTTACAAGCACTTCAGTTCTTGCAACCCCACTAAGTTCAGTGGAACCGAAGGAGCCACTGGTCTTTTACAGTGGTTCGTAAGCATCGAGAACACTTTCCTAAACAGTGAATGCCCTGAAAATCTAAAAGTCCGGTATGCCACAAGTGTTCTCCAGAAACGCGCACTTACTTGGTGGAACGGGGAGAAACGAACCCGTGGAACTGAAACTGCTTTAGCATTAACGTGGGCTGAAGTTAAGGAGCTCATGACTAAAGAGTTCTGCCCAAGAAACGAAGTCTGGAAACCGGAAGCTGAGTTCTGGGAGTTAACCCAAGACAGTGGCGAGAACCTAGCATACACGAACCGATTTCACGAACTGAGCCTTTTGGTACCGCACCTTGCTACCCCTACCTCCGAGCCATCGAGAAATACATTGGTGGACTACCCATGCAGATTCAGGATACGGTGTTAGGAAGGAATCCTTCGACACTAGAAGATGCTATTAGGCTGGCTGCGCAGTTAACCGATAATCATATGAAAGCTGGTTCTTTAACCAGGAAAGGATTGAAGAAAAATACCGATAAATTTCCGAACGAAACCGTCAAAACCGACCAACCCGAGCCTTCCAGGAACAAGAAGAGGAAGGCCAATTCTCAAAACTTTGCTGTGATTACCCCTGCTGTGCCAATTAATCAAGTCCCTCCAACTCGTTAACCAGCAGTAACCAACCAATCGCTGATGAAAAAGTCATACGCTGGACCCTATCCGTAGTGTAACAACTGCAGTTATCACCATCCCGCTAACATTCAGTGTCGTCAATGCACAAATTGTGGTCATTTGGGTCATACATTCAACGTGTGCAAGAGTGATGCTAAAGCTCCGACTAATGCACCAGTCCACCAACATCCTCCTGCAATTACCCAGGGTCGTGCATGCTATCAATATGGTGATCCGAACCATTTTCGCAATCGATGCCCTCAACTTGTCAGCCTGGTTCCTACGGCTCAAGGACGTGCTTTTAACATCAATGCCCAACAAGCTCAAGCCACCAATGATGTGGTGTTGAATAATTCTTGTCCTTGATTTTGTTACATTGATGTAATTTAAAAATTTCTAAATTTCTAATTGAGATACTTTTCCTTTCGTTGTTAAGTCGAACTTTGAACCGTTTGCACCGTGGGAGATGCAAGAGTTTGCAAGTCAACCTATGACTAAGAACACTCGTACCTCCTAAATGATTTTAACTCATCAAAACAGGGGTGATTCACTTACTTTAGTGATGATTCTTTATTCGTTTCAATAAATGATTTTCAATGATGTGTTTTATGAAATTTCATCCTCTGGATTAGGGTGATTTCGTTATCTCGAGGACTGACTTCAATTATTTTCATTGGAACTTACATTTCACAAATGACATGATCTTATCAAAATAAGATTGAAACCCGTACTTTGGTGACAAATGTCAATCTTCGATTTGTTTTCTTGTTATTATGAAGCTCAAGATAGGCGTGAAATTCATACTTTGATGATAATTTCATTTTTATGGATTGTATTTTCTCAAATGAAACGACCTCGTCAAAGTAGGAGTGAAATCTGGATTTTGATGAAGAAGTTTATCTTGTTATATTTTATTTTTGTAAAACTTTATCTTTAAGATAGGAGTGATTTCCCTTACCTTAATGGTGAGTTATCTCGTCTTATTTCTGTAGATCCTCAGATCGAAATTTTGATTGGTAAGCTAGTGGTCATACCTTGGGAATACACCATCAAGTTAGGGGTGAAAACCAGACCTTGATGACTAACCTCATTTCTTGATCATCAACTTATCATGGTTGTAATCAAGTGACGAGAAGCATGTAGTAACTTGAAGGGTGAAAAAATGTTAGTGTTTCGACCTATCAAGCCAAAGCATGATCTCTGAACTTGAAAAGAGACCCGATCGCTTTAGGTTGATTTTGATTCCAAGCTTGGAGCATTTAAATTTTAAATCGATTTCTTTTTCTTTATTCTCATGTTTTGACTCGATCTAGCTACCTCCTTACTTATCAACTTTCATCTTGAGATATCATCAACACCTGATTACGTGATGGTAGTCTTCCTAAACAATCTTTTGTCAAGTAAAGATAGTATCTCTGATCGTGATGGTCGCTTCATCTCTCATTTCTGGAAAAGTCTCCAATCAACTCTCGAAACTCAACTGAATCTTAGCACAGCCTATCACCCGCGAACCGACGGTCAGACTGAAAGAACGATACAAACCCTCGAGGATATGCTCCGGGCTTGTGTCAGTGATTTCAGTGGATCGTGGGATTCTCATCTTCTATTAATTGAATTCTCTTACAATAACAGTTACCAGACCAACAGATGGCACCATTTGAGGCCTTCTATGGTCTGAAGCCCAACCTTGACGGCGGAAACGTCGAAGTGTGAGGGTTAAGATTGTTCACAACCACATAACGCTATATTATAATGTAAAATGTCACTAATCAATTGTTTCAAACACCACATACATCAAAGTCTCAAAATAAAGCAAACGAAAGCATGAAATCCAATTGTTCTTATTAAGCCTAGGTCCATGTTCTAGGTTTAAGCATTTCTTCAATTCGCTAAGCTTGCATATTACCTGAAACATGTTGAAAATAAAGTCAACTAACGAGTTGGTGAGTACTCATGGTTTTAAATACAATAAGTATACAAAAATGTGGCAATTCTAATCAATGGTTACAAAATAGTAAGTATATAGAACATGCTTAGTTACAATCAAACATCGACTGAATAATATGAATAAGCATAATTAGCTAAGTGTATTTGGTTCCTTAGTGCACAAGCATACGGCTCCTAGGAGCCGGCAATCCCTCGGCTTTAGCACCAAATAGGCTTGTCAGGCCCAAAGATCTAAGACTTCGCCAGGCTAGCAATAGTTAATGATTGCACACGTATGTCACATCTCATATAATACTTAACATATTCAAACAACCACGACTATGTAAAGAATTGCACGCGTGTAATAAGTATCAAAGCGGGTATGTGTAAGTTTGTATAAGCAACATGTTTCACCCCGAAAGGTGTGAAATAAACGTAAAGCGGGGCATAAGAACCCACATGTTTGAATGATAGAAGACTCGTAGATGAAATAAGAGTAATCACGAATAAGATTTCCAACACAACGTCACAAGGCATCTAAATAAAATAAGGTAACGCGTTATAATAGGTTTGATGATTAATTATTAGGTTTTAAGGTTCTTAGTTGTAGATCAATTAGGAGTTAATATTTATTCGTATTACGTGCTAATAATGCGATCGGGTTAATGGAACGAATGGATTTTTATACGTGAAATAATTTATAGATGGCGCGTTTGAGAAAGAATAAAGAAGAAAGACCTAATCTAAATGTACGTTTAAACCTTTAAAGATTATATATAATAATTATAATCAGTGATTTAACTATTAAAAAGAACTATATATAAATATATATATATATATATATATATATATATATATCGGTATAAGTAACTAAACAATTTAATTGTTTGAAAAAATATATATATATATATATATACAAGTATTATATTTACACATTCCTTTTGTACATTTAGAAATACAACATTGTATTTATAAATACAAAAGTATTTTTATAAAAGTTAATTTAGTCACAAAAATAGTTAAACAAAAGTTTTAGATAAATTCTGCATTTTATAAAATAATTTTAGAAATTTTCAGAATTTAAAAAGGTTAAATAAATAAAAGAAATGAAGAAAAGAAAGAAAGAAAGAAAGAAAGAAAGAAAGAAAATCAGAAAAAAGAAAAGGGGACGGGGCTGCCCGGGGTCGAACCCGGGACCTCCCATCCAACATGGGGCGCAGGAACCAGTGAACCTGGGCCAAGGCCTTGGTTTTCATTGGTTCGGTTATCGTTTTAACCTTAGTCCCCCGGTTTACCTCCAAATTTGGATGAACCCTAGTTTCAACAGAATCAAAATTGGCCCTTGATTCGATGTTAATCACCTAAATCATCATAGAGCTTTTGATCGTTGAACAAAAACGAGTAGAAAACAGGTTTTAATTACCTGTTTTGATGAGGTTATGGGTGGTTTCGAGTTCGATTTAGGTTCGGATGTTCTTGGGTTGGGGCTTTTCGATTGGGAGAGTTTATGGTAAAATTGAGGGTTCAGAGAGTTTAGGAACTTCAAAATGAACCGAAAGCACCCAATTTATAGGCTTGATTTCATGGGTTCGAGCATAACCCATTCGATTTTGAAACCGCGTTCGAGTTTACCAAAATTGAGAGATTCGATCTGTTAATTTGCGTTATTGATTGATTGATTAATTGGTTAGACCGTGTATTAACTTTAGGTGTGATTGATTTGGTCCAATTTGTGAATTTGGACAAGATTTGATTCGGATTTTTGTTAAAGTTGGTCTCGGCTTCGAATTGGAAAGTTTGCATGATTGGGAACCCAATTTGGGTTGTGATCGGGTTCGAATCATGGGGCCGAGCGGTTTGAGCCGGTTAGTTCGATCGAAAATGCGATATTTAATGGGTTTGGGTTTCGCCGGAGCTCTCCGGAGCTCGGCACCGGAAAATCGGGGCGATGAGGGTGGTGGGGGTTAGTTTCAGTAATTTACAATTTGGTCCCTGTGGTTTATGTAGTTGATGTTTTGTTTTCAAAGTTTAATTTTTAATTTTAAACCAATTTACAGTTTGGACCCTGAAGTTTAAAATGTTTATTATCTTATGCATAACTTGCTAATCTTAAGTTTTAAGATAAAAGCTCATATTATTTTTATTTATTTCAAAGATTAACACTTATTATGATTATTGGTATTACAGTTGTTATTATTATTATTATTATTATTATTATTTTAGTTATTATCGTTATTATTATTATTATTATTTATTTTTATTACTATTTTTATTATTATTTTTAATATTTAACGTTTTAGGCTTGATTTAATTAAACCATTAACTAAATAAGTAAAGGCATTAACACATAATTCACCCATGAGTTTCATAAATGATCACACTGGTCCTTTCTAGATTAAATGACTTTAACTTCTAATTAATGCAAAAATACAAGATGTTACACTGAAGTTGGTGAATCACAAACTACTGGTCCGGAATTGATACAAGAAACAACCGACGATATTCATAGGATATGTGATTACTTGTTCGCTGCTAGAAATCGTCAAAAGCATTATGCTGATAAAAGACGTAAACCCATGGAATACAAAGTTGGCGAACTCGTACTTCTTAAGGTATCACCTTGGAAGGGAGTGATCCGTTTTGGAAAGAAAGGGAAACTAGCACCTCGTTACGTGGGTCCATTCAAAGTGCTCGAGCGAATTGGGAAAGTAGCCTACAAGCTTGAACTACCCCAAGAGCATAACAATATACATCCGACGTTTCATGTTTCAAACCTCAAGAAATGTCTTGCCGATGAAAATCTCCACATTCCACTCGACCAAGTTCAGATTGATGAATCTATGCACTTTTTGAGAAACCTGTGGAAATTATGGATCGGGAAGTTAAACAACTCAAACCCAGTCGGATACCTATAGTCAAAGTCCGCTGGGAATCTAAACGTGGCCCAGAGTTCACCTACGAGCGTGAGGACCAAATGAAGTCCCAGTATCCTCATCTTTTCGTTTTCAGCCTCCTTGTGATTAAAATTTCGGGACGAAATTTCCTAAAGCAGGGGAGACTGTAACATCGCGTATTTCCAATGAATAAATTTAATTTTGTAAACAACACGTGGATGTTAATTCAAAAAAATTTCAATAATCATAATAATAATAATAGTAATAATAATAATAATAATAATAATACTAATAATAATAATGTTAATAATAACACTAATAACTAATAATAATAATAATAATAATAATGAGAATATAAGTTTTAAAACCTATAACTAATAATTTTTACATAAAATAATAATAATCCAAACTGCAGGGGCTAAATTGTAATTTACTTAAAACTGGAACAAAACTTTGGTTTTCATTTGTAAACCTTTACAAACCACAGGGACCCAATGTGTAAAATTACAAAACATCCCAACCCCACCCCCTTCTTCCCCGTTTCTTTCTCCCCACAATCGGCGAAGAACCCGGCCATAAAATCGGCCACTACAGATTTTAAAATCGAAAGTAAAACCGCACTAATGAAATTGGAACCATTTATAATCTTCCTTGAGTTTGGATTTCATCCAAAAATCGCAAAAACACCACACTCGAACCCCTTGAAACCGTCGACCTGCAACTCCTTAAAAACCCAATCTTCGATCGATTTTAATCAAAATTAACAAAGGGCTTTGATTCCAGATCATTATCCGAAGCTTCCTATCAATTTAATTTGATTATCATCTACGTTTACCCATTAATCCATTGAACACCACGGTCGCGACTTGTCTTGTTGAGTTCATCACCAACTCGAACACCATAAAGGTAATTCGACACACACATACTCGATTTCTCATGGGGAACAAAAGCCCCATGATTACAGACACTATCAAAACGAATTGAGCTTCAATTGGGGCTTCGATCGAACTAGGGCTCAAATTGATTTGGGGGTTTCTGTGGTCGATGCTTAAAAGAATTTGAAACTGGATCCAATTGCGGCTTAGGCCTTTGGTTCACCGGTTCCCATGTCTCATGTCAAACAGGAGGTCCCGGGTTCGAACCGGGCCACCTCACCTATTTTTAGGCCCTTTTTAAGTTTTAAAATTCTGAAAAAATTCCTAAAAATCATAAAATGTTTTTACAAACATTAAAAATTTTTAAAACCACTTAATTATTTTCTGAAATTTATTTTAACATTTTATTTATTTATTAAATGTTTTAAATAAATAAAATTTCAAATATTACAAAATTATTTCTATAAAAGTGAACTTTTAATAATAATTCAATTTATAAAATTATTATTGGACACTATATTACTTTTAATTATTCAAGATAATTATAATTATATATGTTTTATAAATTCACAGATTATTTACAAAAAGTCGTTTTGTGTTACTTAAATAATTAAATATTTTAATTAATTATATCATATAATTAATTAATAAAATTAATTATTGTTTTTCCACACTTTAACAATAAATCAAACGAGTATGCGTATTGACACATTTTTATTAAATTCTAAACATAATTACTTTCAAAAAAATTCATTTCGTGTATTTCAAGATATTCAAACTAAATAAATTAAAAATCCAATGGAAACCCTAATACATTCCCAATTCTTATAATTTTATCATTCTAACTCGAGACACCGTTCCGTAGATTACTCGTAAGGAAATCGTTGGTGTCTAATCTATCACATCCAAATTCTAATCTCATCAATCAAGTGAGTATTCATAAGGAAATCGTTGGTGTCTAATCTATCACATCCAAATTCTAATCTCATCAATCAAGTGAGTATTTATATCCCCTTTTATATCATTTCTTATTTGGGGGAAATCATGTGATACAATATATTCAATCATGATATTCTATTGTTATTTCATTCTAAATTCAATTCAAGACAAGTTATGTTATTACTTGCAACTATGTGAACATACTATGATAAACTGGACGACAGTAAAACCCTAATTCAATCAATCAATCCTGGTATCAATGGTAGATCTACTGGTTTGGATAACCCATCCATATGAATAGTCGAGTGGTGATTGTGCCAGAGGCAAGAGTCAATCTATGGTGTATGTGTGGAGTCTATTATATGCAAGTGTCAAGTCAAGGGGTTTATATTGTGTCGGTTTATCTATTTGTTTCGCTATTGCAATATAAGTCTTAACGTTACCTTGTGAATTGGATTATTCTCAATCAATCAATCAATCTATATGTATATTCAAAACTGTGATTACTCACCAGCTAACTCGTTAGCTGACTTTATTTTCTCACATGATTTCAGGTTAAGCAAGTTAGTGGACTTCTACATGCTCATTTAAGACCCGGACTTAGTCAAAACAAAAGACAATTACTATTTGTGACTTTAACTGTTGTATTTATATCTGTTAAATTCATGCTATCCTGTAATCTGATTTTAATATAATTTCCACTATTAGACAATCATGTGTTATGAACAATCAATCATTCCCTCGTCCGCTTCGATGATTCCGCCGTCGGTCGGGGTGTGACAGGTCTGAGATCCTTGAGTCAGAGGGTTCTACACCTTTTTGATACAAAGGGTTTCTGACTAGGAATTAATGTTATTTGTCTTTGTAGTTGACTTTGGGAGTTTGTGGGCTATTCTGGCCTTCTACCTGAGTCAGGTATTTGGCCTGGAGTGCTTTGTTGTTATATGCCCATTAGTTATTCCTTTGCAACCAATGACAGACTTCCTCTGGTGCTCTCTTGCCTACCGTTATCTTATTCTCGCTAATAGTTTCTAAGTGTTTGTGAAAGCATTGCCATGATTTGGGTTAAGGATGTGCCTGGCCGCGGCCTTCTTTGGGTTTCGTTCGTCAGCCGCGGCCCAGCTGGGTGCGAGTTGTGGCAGCTGCGGCCTTATAGGTCCTCAGTTGCGGCCTTATGGGCCTTCCGTATGTCAGCCGCGGCCTTATGGCCTTTTGTATGCCAGTCGCGGCCTTATGGCCTTTTGTATGTCAACCGCGGCCTTATGGCCTTTCGTATGCCAGTCGCGGCCTTATGGCCTTTTTGTATGTCAGTCGTGGCCTTATGGCCTTTTGTATGCCAGCCGCGGCTTTGCCTTATTCAGGCATGTAGCCGTGGTTTTTATTTGCATGTGACTCTTGCTTTGGTGTTATCCGGGATTATACCCCTTCAGAAACCAAATTCAAATATTGGGATAGTAATTTTCTTGTCTTTATGTAAATTAAAAACTCATCGTGTTATAAACCAGAAAAAAGTAACCACAGAATCTAAAACCTAAACACATACAAATACCTTGATAAGAAAATTTAGGGTAAAATACTAAAATCTAGAAACATCTTTATGTCTTCAGTCGACTAGTTTTTATTTTATAATATTGTAAGAAAATAAAATTGAAGCATTTAAATTTTACATTAGACCATAGTTGTAAGACGTGATAGTCGTAGATGATATTCTTATCATGTCTTGAACACTCTTTTAGGCGTGATACGGGGCGTGATGAAGCTTCTTGTGGTAGCTACAACTGATTTTAATTTAAACATTTTATTTTAATTTGTTTTTCTTTTGCTCCAACCATGACACTACATCTATCATCTATTTTTTAATTATATCTCATATTCGTAGAAACACCATTACACCCTTAAATATGATAGCATCCATACGTATATGACACCTACATAGTAATACTCTTTTATCAATGCTGTTAACCCATTACAGATAGCGTTATCTTTACCACTGTATCAACAAAACAACTTTCATATTTTATATATTCACCCAGGTTACTCCAGGTTTAAATTTTTTGATATTTTCGTTATTTAATATTAATAACTAGTTTTAGGCGTATTTTTTTTTATATACTTTCAAAATATATTGGTTTTTGCAATTTTTAAAATACAGTTGTGACATGTTTATTTTTATATACGTGTTGATATAAGTTATATTCAAACCTGCACCGGTATAAGATATTTTTAAATTTTAATTTTTAGACTTCTAAAATCTAATATTATCTTAAATATTATGTGCATTATTTCAACATGTGTATTTTTATATACGTTTTGATATAAAATCTATTACACCAACATGGGTCTAATATAAGTTACATCTTTACCATTTTTAAATTTAGTTGCAATTTGCATCCAACTTTCACAAAAACGTGATTTTATAACTCACTGTTTTTATATATATCTATGTTTACACCGGCTTTTAAATTCAATTTAGTATATATATTTTTCTTCGCAAAATGTCACTAATTTCTTTCATACATCTTGAATAATTATTAATTTTTAGAGTAAATCTCGGTTTTGGTCCTTGTGTTTTGCAAATTGACTCCACTTGAGTACCAACGTTTATTTTGTCTCCATTTGAGTACCAAAGTTTGAAAAAGTTCTCTGTTTCAGTCCAAATTTCTAACTGGGTTAACATTTTCTGTTAGATTTTTGTAAAAAGACCAAAATACCCCTAAGGGCTATAAAATATCACCATCTCCACCACACACCACATACCACCACCACCACACACCACCGCCACCACATCATCTCCTTCATTCTGCAAATCCGATTCTCCGATCCACCGTCGTCTTCCGCCATGAGCAACCGGCCGGAATCCTCTTCCTCCGAAGGTTCCACTTAAAAACTCCTGAAGGTTTCTACTTTCACAATCAATCTCTCTATGCTCTCTCGGATGCTCACACTTGAACAAACACAGCTTCAGAGATCAAAATCAAGAATTTCGGTTGTGGTTTTTGGTTCGCAGGTGGCGGTCGAGGATGATATTCGAAGGTCGACCGAAGATGGTTCGGTCGATGGTGGGTGTCGGTCGGCAGAGAATGGTTGCTGTGAATTGTGCAATTTGGGTTTAGGTTGTTAAGGTGAGATTGATTGAAAATGATGTTGTCGGTCGGTTGAAGTTGATTTAGGGGTACAAGAGTTTGAATTTGAAGGTCAACAGGGGATTGGCTGTGAATTGTGCAATTTGGGTCCGCTGTGGACTTTTCTCAATTTTCTCCTCCGCTGTATGATTCTGATATGAATCCGCTGTGGATTCAGCTTGGTCGTTCGCTGTAGGTTGTGTGGATACAAAACTTTGTGTGTCCGTTGCGTGTTCTGGAGTGGTCGTCCGCTGTGGAGTTAACACATCCGCTGTGGATGTGTGTTTGCAGCAGTGTGATTGTTCTTAACTTATTAGCTGTGGACAAAGAACAATACGTCCGTGGAGTGTGCCAGCGGTGGTGTGTGGTGGCGGTGGTGTGTGGTGGTGGAGTGTGCCAGCGGTGGTGTGTGGTGGCGGTGGTGTGTGGTGGCGGTGGTGTGTGGTGGCGGTGGTGTGTGGCGGTGGAGTGTGCCAGCGGTGGTGTGTGGTGGCGGTGGTGTGTGGTGGCGGTGGTGTGTGGTGGCGGTGGTGTGTGGTGGTGGTGGTGGTATGTGGTGTGTGGTGGAGATGGTGATATTTTTATAGCCCTTAGGGGTATTTTGGTCTTTTTTAAAAAAATTTAACAGAAAATGTTAACACCGTTAGTCAAAAGGACTGAAACAGACAACTTTTTTAAAATTTGGTACTCAAACAGACAACTTTTTTAAAATTTGGTACTCAAATGGAGACAAAATAAACGTTGGTACTCAAGTGGAATCAATTTGCAAAACACAGGGACCGAAACCGAGATTTACTCTAATTTTTATGAATATGAACACCAACTTAAACCACTCATGTAGCTTGTCCTCCACAAATACAATAAAAACCCTAAGAAAAAAAGTGGAAGCATGGTTCCCCCCTAGACGTTGTAGGTTGCCTGTTCGAGTTAAGTGCAAGAGAATTTCATCTTTTTTGGGCCGGCCACAAGTTTTTTTGAAGTTTGTTTTTTAATTATGAGTAAATTACTATTTTGGTCCCTGTGGTTTGGTCATTTTAACCATTTGAGTCCAAAAACGAATTATCTAACAAATCAAGCCCTATGGTTTGTATTCTATAACTATTTCAGTCCAATACACTAACAGAGTTAGATTTTTCAGTTATTTTTTAATAAAATGACCAAACTGCCCTTGGACTGAAATGGTTATTTTTTAATAACCTCAGGGACCAAAAATGTAATTTACTCTCTCACACAAACATATTATATATATATTATATAAAAATATATTATATATATATATATGTATATATTATATTATTATTTATTTTGTATTATATATATATATTATATATATATATATATATATATTATATAAAATATATTATATTATTTATTTTGTATTATATATATTATATTATATATTATATTATATTATATTATATTATATTATATTATATTATATTACATTATATTATATATATAAAAAAATATATTATATTATTATTTATTTTGTATTATATATATATCGTTCAATTCTATAAGCTTCTTTTTAAATTTTTTTGTATTTATACATATTTTTAATTATTTGGCTCATTTAAACGTAATTTATCGCTCTTTTATTTGAACGTATTTTTACTATTTGTTTATTAAAAAGCTTTCTTTTTCAAACCAACCTGTTAAAATTATTTAGCTGTTTGACTAATATATGTGTGTATATGTTAAAATATTTTATTTTTTATTTTTTAAAGTTTTAAAAATATATTTTTAAACCGTTTGGATTTTAAACTGATAATTTAATTACTAAAAAACATTTTTTAAGTGTTTATAAACCATTTGGTTTTCAAACATCACTCTTTATACAATTGGTTTTTAAAATTTAAAAGGTTGGTTTTCTAAACAATTTTTAAAATCACTAATCTTCAAATTGTTCGGCTTTAAAATCTTTCGGCTTTTTAAACATATTTTTATAATCATTCGGCTTTTTAAATTTATTTTTTAATCGTTCATCTTACTTAAATGTCTTTTAAAATCTTTTCGCTTTTCAAATGTTTTATTTAAATAGCTTTTTAAACCGTTCAACAAATTAAACTTCGTTCTAAACTTGTTTGCCTTATTTGAACGTCTTTCAAATCGATTGTTATTCAAACGCAACGATTAACTTAAAAAGTTTAAATAAACTAAACACATATAATTTTAATATCGTAAAAGCCCTAATTGTAATAATCAAAACTCAAGTTAATCCTTAAAATAATACAAATGATATAAATTTATGATAAAGAATCAAAAAGAGAAAAAAAATGTTTTAATAAAATGAATTGTTGAAAAAGAAAGCATTTTAATAAACGAATAGTAAAAAGACGTTCAAATAAAAGAACATGATAAAATTACGTTTAAACTAGCCGAATAATGAAAAACATGTATAAATACAAAAAAATTTAAAAAGAAGCGTAATAGATTTGAGAGATTAAAAAACGCGTTTAAATAAAATAACAATTAAAAAATAATTTGTGGTTTAAATAAAACAAATAGATTAAAAGGACATTTAAGTAGCTTAACAGTTTAAATAAAAAGTATAATAAGCCAAATGATTTTAATTTTTCTGTTAGATAAAATGAATGGTTTAAATACGACGTTTAAAACCGAGCGATTTAAAATTAAAATGTAAAAAAAATTTGAAAAATAAAAAAATAAAAAAATTCCGTGTATATAACGTATATATATATATATAATATGTTTGTGTGAGAGAGTAAATTTCGTTTTTGGTCCCTGAGGTTAATTAAAATAACCATTTCAGTCCAAGGGTATTTTGGTCATTTTATTAAAAACTAAATGAAAAATCTAACTCTGTTAGTGTATTGGACTGAAATAGTTATAGAATACAAACCATAGGGCTTGATTTGTTAGAAAATTCATTTTTGGACTCAAACGGTTAAAATGACCAAACCACAGGGACCAAAATAGTAATTTACTCTTTAATTATTTTATTTTTTTCCTTTATCATCTTAATGTTTTTGTTTTAATACTCTTAATATATTTCTATTCTTAACCTTTAAAATAGGATGCTTTGCAAAATTATAACTACATCGTTGTATGGTACTCATTTTCATTTATGTTTCGGTATAAATTTAATGTGAAGTAACGCTGGTTAACAATGATATATTTTTTTAGTTCTTCTCAGAATGAAATGTCTTTTTCTTTTAATTTTATACATAAAGTTATGTGTGTTTATTTCTACCTATATTTTGATATAAATTCTGTTAAAACAAAGATATTGCAATACACGACCAACACTTACGATCAAATATAATATATGCTTTTTAATTTCATGTCACTGTACCATTTCAACGTGTTTGTTTTTACATTTGAAGCTCCAATAATGCTAAATTTAACACTCTAATAAAAAAATAATTATTAGGCACATGACTAGTCTCCAGAATAATATTTTATAATTTTGATAAAAATTTTGACTTAAAAATAGTTACTTTGATAACTCTCATGTAATACAATAATAATCAAGCTAATTTCTTTATAGAAATAAATAACATGTTATTAAAAATGCTTTAATAAGACTTAATTTTATTAAAATATAGTTTAATTTGTACGTAGCCAAACATTATTAAACTAAAATATTTTACAAATATATATATAAAATGTTTATGTATATTATGAATAATAAAATCTTTTTCATTTTATACTATTGCTTATAACTTAAATGTGCTTGTTATATATAATAATTTATTAATATGGTATTTATAACATATATTCAATTATACATATATAATATACTAGCTTTAGTAAAACCGTGAGTTACACGGGTTGAATAAAAAATTTAATATAATAAATTTTATTAATTATAAAATGATATTCTAAGATATGATATTACTGAAACTATGTATGAAAAATGACTATAAGTAATAAAACAGTTATATCAACTTTATAAAAATTATTTTAAAATTTTATTCCATAAACAAATAAATATTTTCTTCTAAAACAAACCGTATAAAAATGTCACTTTTAAAATTTTTCTAATTATAACATTCCAAATTTATTTATTTTTTGTTTAAAAAATTGACTTTCTAGAAATACCAATTTTAAATATTTCGTATTTTTAAAAAAGTTTTATGTTTTAGAAAAAATTGTTATTTTATAAAATTTATTTATTTAGAAATAACATTAATAAATAGATCTCTTTTTTAATTTATTAAAGAGTAAATTGCTATTTTCATCCACGAGTTTTAGTTTGTTTTGCCAATTCCATCCAAAAAGAATTTTTTCTCTTTTTGCTCCCTGACTTTTTTAAAAAACAGTCATTCTCGTACAATCTCGTTAGTTAAGTTAACTTGGGTGCTCAAGGAGAAGGGTAATCATGTTTTTTTACTATTATTATAACAAAATAATAAAAATAAAAATAAAAACATCCATTCATCTCACCGCTCACACTTTTTTACATCGTTAACTCTCCGGCGACCACCACAGGCTTCTATCCGGCAACTACTCCCAATATGCTTTGCCTTCGACCACCGCCCCACAGCCGCTTCAAACATGATTAGGAGGGTGCTACTAGTTGGGTTATTATAACAACTCAGAGACTACAAACGCAGCGGAAATTTTATATATTAAAATCTGTTTACATCGGTAACAATATTTACAAGACTTTAACCGACATTTCAAAACTTTGTTAAACTTTAAATACATCATTCCCAAAACCCAACATTCGTGGCCAGTATCATTCACCATAACTGGAAGCTAACTCTGTGGGGGACCATCACGAGCACCTTTATTACTACCTGGCATGCATCAGAAAACAAACACAAAATCAGATAAACTGGTGAGTTCTAACATACACTACATTTCAATAACAACAACTTATCAGCTGTTACCACACCGAATGATTCACACACACATTCATTAGTCCATTTATTTATTCCAGTATTGATATGCATATCGAATACCCACAAAGTATTTATGGACATCTTTAATCAATTTTAATTTGGTGGGTGAAACCTCCACCTCGCGCGTTGACGGGTCAAACCTCCGTCTAGAAATTGGTGGGTCAAACCTCCACCTCGCGCGTTAACAGGTCAACCTCCGTCTATAGTTTGGTGGGTCAAACCTCCACCTCGCGCGTTGACGGGTCAAACCTCCGTCTATAATTTGGTGGGTCAAACCTCCACCTCGCGCGTTGACGGGTCAAACCTTTGTCTATAATTTGGCGTTGACGGGTCAAACCTCCGTCTATAATTTGGTGGGTCAGACCTCCACCTCGCCATTCATCACAATTTACCACTTTCAATTTATTTTCACATTTTATATGCATGCCAGTGCCCGATTTTATCAAACAACGTTTGTCAAACGGCATAAACACATAAAAGGGCAATTAGAACTCACCTTAATATTTTCAGCAAGTAGTTATCAATCCAATTACACTAGAGCAGCTAAAACTTCTCTTTCTCAATGCAACCTAAAACAATAACCCTAACTTAGACAAATTTTCCCCTAGCTGACCACTTCACACGACTAAAGCTATGCGACTGGACTCATTCGTGCGACTGAACATGCGACTGAGCTTAGTCGTACGAATGGACCATGCGACAGAGGTGCGAATGAGCTATAACAGGGTTTATGCGAATGACCTCCATTCGTGCGATTGGTGCATGCGATTGAACTTCAGTCGCACATTTGATCAATGCGATTGACTCAGTCGCACGAATGGGTCATGCGACTGGGCTCATTCGCCTGAAACGGATCAGCAGTTGTGTTCTTGACGTATTTGATTCAAAAACTGAAGTTTTAACCGTTCAGATTATACCATATTCATAACAGAACCTGTACACCTCATTTACAACCGTTTCGGGTCCTTATTTCATCAAATTTCACAAAAACTAGGGCCCGAACCTTCACTTTTCAGTTTAACAGAAAGATTGAACAGAAACTCTGATTAAAACATGTTTTTGGATCAATTTCAACCACATACATAGCCTAACATATTCAAGAATCGATCCGTAACAAGCTAAACTTACCTAAACGGAGCTAATTTACTCAATCTAGCAAGAACAGGGGTGTTGGGGTTTCGACAGGAGCAAGGGGTGAAAGTACAGCAGATAATGTCTGCTGTTAACACTCTTAACCGCCCTATTTATCCTACATGAAATTTTTAGCCGACATACTCAATCGCACGATTGGACCATTCGCACGGCTCAATCGTACGATTGAGCCATACGCCCTTCATTCGTGCGATTGGGCCTCATTCGCACGTATGGCAAGTGACTGAGGTTCATTCGCACGCATGTTTGTGCGACTGAACACTAATCCTAATAAATAAATAATTATCAAACTTTTTGGATGTCACAAGTCTACCCACCTTATTTAGGGTTTCGTCCTCGAAACCTGACTAAAACAATTGGGGGTAGTTCCGTCTCATCTCTTCTTCTGTTTCCCAGGTTGACTCAGATCCTTGGTGATGTGCTCACTGCACCCGGACTAAGCTAATGCTTTTATTTCTAAGTTTCTTCTCCTTACGATCTATAATGGCCACAGGCTATTCAACATAATTGAGCTTCTCATCAACCTCAATATCATCTAATGGTACATATTGAGTTTCATTAGCTAAACACTTCCGTAACTGAGAGACGTGGAAGGTTGGATGAATAGCACTTAATTCTTCAGGCAAGTCCAATCTATACGCCACGTTCCCTACTTTCTCCACTATTCGGAAAGGTCCAATAAAACGCGGACTTAACTTGCCCCTCTTTCTAAATCTAATAATACCTTTCCATGGAGAAACTTTCAGCAAAACAAAATCCCCAACTTTAAATTCCAATGGTTTTCTTCTACGATCTGCATATGATTTCTGTCTGCTTTTTGCTTCTCTAATACGATTTCTGACTATTTCAAACTTTGACATTGTTGCTTCAACTATTTCACTATTCCCCAATTCACGTTGCCCCATATCTCCCCAATATAGTGGAGTTTTGCACTTTCTTCCGTACAACATCTCAAATGGGGACATTTGAAGAGTAGCTTGATAACTGTTGTTGTAAGCGAATTCAGCTAAAGGAAGATGACTATCCCAGCTACCTCCAAAATCTATAATACATGCCTGTAGCATATCCTCCAATGTCTGAATAGTTCTTTCACTTTGGCCATCTGTTTGGGGATGATAGGCTGTACTAAAGTAAAGTCTAGTTCCCATAGCTTCGTGAAATTTTCTCCAATACCTGGAGGTAAATCTGGCATCTCTATCAGACGTGATACTTTTCGGAACTCCATGTAATCTAACTATTTCTTTAGTAAAAATATCAGCTAGCTTTTCCACTAAATAAGTTTCCCGTATTGGTAAAAATAAAGCACTCTTGGTTAGCTGATCCACCACTACCCAAATAGTATCATAACCTTTTGGTGTACGGGGCAATTTCGTTATAAAATCCATAGTCAGATCGTCCCACTTCCAAACTGGAATGGCTAATGGCTGCAACAATCCATAAGGTTCTGATGTTCAGCTTTCACTTGGGCACAAGTCAAACATCTATTTACATACTGCATTACGTTGAATTTCATTCCTGGCCACCAATAATCTTGCTTTAAATCTTGATACATCTTAGTCATGCCTGGGTGAATGGAATACCTAGATTTGTGAGCTTCATCTAGCACCATATCACGTAAAGCCAACGGAACCCACATTCGTCCAAACCTGATCTTAACACCATGGCTATTTTCTTCTAAATATCTCTCTTGACCGACCATTCTTTCTCTCTTAATGTTTCCTTCTTTTAATGCTTCCAGTTGGGCTTCTTTCAGCTGTTGCATAAAATCAGGAGTAATTACAAGTTTATACGCCTTAACCTTAATCAGTTCATACTTCTCCTTTCTGCTTAACGCATCAGCAACCACATTTGCTTTCCCAGGGTGATACAAAATTTCACAATCATAATCTTTGATTAACTCCAACCATCGCCTTTGTCTCATATTCAAATCTTTTTGTTCAAAGAAGTACTTCAGACTCTTATGATCAGTAAAGATGTTACACCTCACTCCATATAAGTAATGTCGCCATATCTTAAGAGCAAAAACTACAGCTGCTAATTCTAAATCGTGGGTTGGATAATTGACTTCATGAGTCTTCAACTGTCTAGAAGCATAAGCAATAACTCTCCCACGTTGCATCAAAACACACCCCAATCCTTGATATGATTCATCAGAATATATCACCAAATCATCTACACCTTCTGGTATGGCTAATACTGGAGCTTGCTGATGCGTGTGGATAGTATATATATATTTGATAAAGGATTTTCACACAGATTCAGTTTTAAATGGTTATTACTAATACTAACTACACACACAAAAGGCAAGTGTACCTATCGTGAGGTAATATAGTGTTGGTAAGAACCGAGTATCAATCCGTGGACACACTAAGCCTACTCAACAACCCTCATAATTGACTATCAGTTTGATTTAGAAAATGATAAGTTAAACAAAATAACAATAAATAAAGATAGATAAGATAGATTGAGACTTTTGGTGATTCTTTCAGTAAAGTAAGGCTGTTATCCTAATTTAGATTACACTTATGCAACTGTGATGAATTGGTGGTGTGATTAAAGATATTGAATAAAGTAATTGTGTTAACGTTTATAAAGATGAGCTGGCGCGATTTCTCGTCTATCCGCTCCGTAGTGACCAGGACCAACACAGGTTGAGATTTACTGCTTAGGTCAAGGCCCTAGTGATGTAGGTAAATCTTTTGTGTCCTTTTCGACATATGATTTCTGAAAACATAACTTAATGTAAGAAGAGAGTTGATCAAGTTCTATTCTAACATACCATTAATTTTAGAAAACCATAACAATTACTGTAGATTTCTCAGACTAATAAAAGGGAACCCGTAAATGATCAGAAAGTTAAGGTCTTATGATTTCTAATAACCATCTCTAGTTAATTAGCCATAGTTTGTTATGAATAAAAGTTGATCATACGTTTTTCAACCGTGTATGACAATCACAATTACAAACCATAAACTTATAACCCCCCGTTCAATGTAGGTGCTACCCATCGAAAGTTTTCCCAAGACCACCATAACATTAACACAATATTTGTCACACCATTAGTTCATCACAAATTACATAAGTTTCATTTAATAGAATAACAAATGAAGTTTAGCTCATAAATCAAGATATAAATATGTCTTTCAAGAACTATACAAGCAAACTTGGTTTACCCAAATAAACAGTTACGCACATGTGGAATGATATCCTTTCAAGCAATAGAATGGTTTCTAAATATTTTTAACATGTAAAAATTCACACTTCTCACAAGATGCACTCACACTCGGCTATATATATATGGAATCATACATAAGATTAAGTATGACTAATACGCTCAATCGCCTAGTATGAATACGTGTGAAATCATATGCTTGGTAAGGGATCAAATCTCCACCTATGTTAGGTATTTACTTGCATAAATCATTAGGTCTTTGATAGGTTGTAACTTGGCTTATGTTTAGGGTATGGATTATTTGGGGAAAAAGTGGCTAAATGCTAAAGACCATGATCTTGGCTTATTTGATTGATATAAACTAACAGAAAAGTAATGAAAAGGTTTCCCCATACAATACTCAAGCTGCAAGGGATATACAAACTCAAGGACTCGTTTATGGTCAGATTGTCAAGACCGTATTTGCATTTTCAAAAACTGCACCTCCTCCTTAACCCGAAGATATACATAGCTATCCTTTTTAAGGGTCGTTCGGCTCGGAGCCTAAAAGCACCCAACGGATTCGGATGTCGAATTTTTGGATTCGGTTTGGCTTTTGCTGCATTTTCCTTCGTGAAAACAGTTCTCCACACGTTGGGCATCTCTCATATCATTTTTCCTTTCTTGAGCACATATCTTGAAATACCATAAAATGATGGAACTAGTTTTTCTTCTTCTTTCTTTTTTTTTCTTTTTCTTTTTCTTTGTTTTTTTTTAGAAATAAGCCAAAACATGTCTTTATCGAAAAAGGGTTTTGTTCAAGGCTTTTTGGTTTAGTGACTTCATGGTTCGGGTGATTAAAAATGAAAAACGTGTAAGCTCAACGGGGCTAACTAGGGATAATGTTTGGGTAAGGATATTTGAAAATGGTAGAGGCTCGAATGTCGGTTTTTCCTAATTTCCTAAATCCTTTTTATGCAAGAAACACTTATAAGATTTTGAAATGTATACCCAAAACAAGTTCTAATTCACATGCAACATAAGGCACCCTCAATATATCCGTAATGAAAGCAAAATTGCATAAATGCAAAAGCTTGTTTAAGGCTCAAAAATAAGCTCACACATAGGATGGAATTGGGTATAAGTGTTTCATTTTACATGTTTGAATATTTTCACCAACTCTTTTTGCTTTTCAGGAGATCACAAAAAACATTTTTAAGGTTATTTGGGTTTGCTTTATTTGCTTATTTATTTCTCGAAAACGTATAAATATTTTGTTTTATCAAAAATTATTTCATGTTTCCTGTGTTGTTGCCACAAACATTAAAAGTAGAGTGACTTTTTGCAAAAAATTTAATTATAACTTGGACCTATTTATAAGCAAAGTATCAAGCATGTATACCCTTCCCCACACTTAAACTTCACATTGTCCTCAATGTGATTCACAATAAATATTAAGTAGAGAAAGGCAAACAAAAACTCCCCTAAAATGATGAATCGAATGCGTGCGATCGATTTTCCACAGCCGCCTTGAATGAGCTCAAAAGAATACATCGGGATTAATCTAAAACATCACCAATTTATTTAAGCAGAAAGTTAAAGTCCTAAACAAAACAAAATAAAAATAAACAGACTGAAAAGTAACATAGAGCCATGTTTTGGTTACGGGTCCTTGGCTAGACCCTTCCCCACACTTAGTTTTTAATGAGGTGGAGGTTTATCACCTCCGAGAAAATCTTAGTTGGTACATCGATTTGGCCGTTAACCGATGACCATAAACTTTGAAGCTTAGTGCCTCATTGTTTTCAACCTTGATAGCATTATGTGGATCGACTTCTTCTTTTTTTATTTTTAATAATTTTTTTAAGTAAAACAAATAGTCAAAAATTTGAATTGCCTTTCAAACTACCATGTGCCCCCGGCAACGGCGCCAAAAACTTGATGCGTGTGGATAGTATATATATATTTGATAAAGGATTTTCACACAGATTCAGTTTTAAATGGTTATTACTAATACTAACTACACACACAAAAGGCAAGTGTACCTATCGTGAGGTAATATAGTGTTGGTAAGAACCGAGTATCAATCCGTGGACACACTAAGCCTACTCAACAACCCTCATAATTGACTATCAGTTTGATTTAGAAAATGATAAGTTAAACAAATAACAATAAATAAAGATAGATAAAGATAGATTGAGACTTTTGGTGATTCTTTCAGTGAAGTAAGGCTGTTATCCTAATTTAGATTACACTTATGCAACTGTGATGAATTGGTGGTGTGATTAAAGATATTGAATAAAGTAATTGTGTTAACGTTTATAAAGATGAGCTGGCGCGATTTCTCGTCTATCCGCTCCGTAGTGACCAGGACCAACACAGATTGAGATTTACTGCTTAGGTCAAGGCCCTAGTGATGTAGGTAAATCTTTTGTGTCCTTTTCGACATATGATTTCTGAAAACATAACTTAATGTAAGAAGAGAGTTGATCAAGTTCTATTCTAACATACCATTAATTTTAGAAAACCATAACAATTACTGTAGATTTCTCAGACTAATAAAAGGGAACCCGTAAATGATCAGAAAGTTAAGGTCTTATGATTTCTAATAACCATCTCTAGTTAATTAGCCATAGTTTGTTATGAATAAAAGTTGATCATACGTTTTTCAACCGTGTATGACAATCACAATTACAAACCATAAACTTATAACCCCCGTTCAAATGTAGGTGCTACCCATCGAAAGTTTTCCCAAGACCACCATAACATTAACACAATATTTGTCACACCATTAGTTCATCACAAATTACATAAGTTTCATTTAATAGAATAACAAATGAAGTTTAGCTCATAATGAGCTTGAACCTAACAACAAAGATAGAAGATAGTAATGAAATCATCGATAAATTAGAACAATCAAACCGATGATTCACTATGGATGATGTTAAAAGATCCCGAGCTTCTTCTAATTGTTGAATGGACCTCCAAAACCTTCTAAGGACCTCCAAAGGCTAGGTTCCCGAGAGGGAGCACCAGCACTTCACCTCCCAAAAGCTCTCCTCAAAGTTGCAAATGAAGTCCTATTTATAGGCTTTCTGGAGTGTTTAAGCACGGCCCCGTGCCTAAAAGGCACGGCCCTGTGATAGTACAATGTACGTAAAGTTGGTTGGCTCGTACGCTCAGATGTTGTCGGGCACGGCCCCGTGACAAATGGGGCACGGCCCCGTGAAATGGGCAAACACGGCCCCGTGACTCCTGGGGCACGCCCCCGTGCCTCGGGTCGGGGAACCGTACTTTTTGTCATGTCGGACTGTCAAACACGGGGGTGTGTTGATTTTAGCACGGGGGTGTGTTTCAGGCTGGGCATGGGGGCGTGCCTCATGAAGCATGGCCCCATGCTTGAATTCCAAAACTTGGTTTTCTTCATTTTCTTCTTATTTATGCTCCTTTTGTTCATCTTGGTCTTTTCCAAGCCTGAAAACACAATATGAACGATTTAGGTATCAAATCATCATTTTCAGTAAGAGTTTATAGAATAATTGATGTACAATTGATATGTTTTATATATATAATTTCAAGCACATCACTTGCGTCAATCGATTCTTCAATTCCTGAAAAGCAACTTCCTGTTCCTTATTCCATTCATACTTAACGTCCTTTCGAGTTAACTTCGTCAATGGGAAGCAATTTTAGCAAAATCTTGTATAAATCTCCTATAGTATCCTGCCAGTCCCAAGAAACTACGAATTTCTGAAGGATTTTTAGGAATTCTCCAGTTCACTACAGCTTCAATCTTTGCAGGGTCTACCAATATTCCATTCGCATTCACCACATGGCCCAGAAATTGCACTTCCCTTAACCAGAATTCACATTTCGAGAATTTGCATACAACTTATTCTTTCTCAAGATTTCCAATACTTCTCGAATGTGACAAGCATGATCTCCTTCATTCTTAGAGTATATTAAAATATCATCTATAACACAATTACCGATTTATCTAGCATTGGTCTACATACCCTGTTCATCAAATCCATGAATACAGCAGGAGCATTCGTTAATCCAAACGACATCACCAAGAATTCATAATGCCCATATCGCGTACGAAAGCTGTCTTTGGTATGTCTTCTTCTTTCACCTTTAACTGATGATACCCGGATCTAAGATCTATCTTTGAGAACCAATTAGCACCTTGAAGTTGATCAAACAAATCATCTATACGGGGTAATGGGTATTTATTCTTGATAGTTAGTTTGTTTAGTTCTCTGTAATCTATGCACATTCTCAAACTGTCATCTTTCTTCTTTACAAACAAAACAGGAGCACCCCACGGCGAAGAACTTGGTCGGATAAAACCCTTGTCTAATAATTCCTGTAATTGCTTTAAGAGTTCCTTTAACTCGGCCGGTGCAAGTCTATAAGGGGTCTTAGCGACAGGTTTTGCCTCAGGTATTAAATCAATTCTAAACTCAATTTCTCGATCAGGAGGTATACCCGGTAGATCCTCTGGAAATACATCGGGGAAATTACAAACTACTGGAACATCTTCCAATTTCTTCGTCTCCTTAGCAGTATCAATTACATATGCCAAGAATGACTCGCAACCCTTATTCAATAATTTCTCAGCCTTAATCATAGATATGACTTTCACCACATTATCATGATCATCGCCAAAACCGTCACCAAATTACCATCTGGTGCTCGCAACACAATCATCTTTCTCTTGCATATTATCTGAGCCTCAAACATGGATAACCAATCCATTCCCAATACTACATCAAACCTCCTAATTTCATCATGTGTAATCTAGCAGGAAATTTTACACCTTCTAATTCAACAAAACGATCATCTATTACTTCACTAACAACTATGAATTGATTAGAGGCAGTTTCTACTGAAAAAGCAACATCTAACTTTGATGGTCTAACTTTTATTAAGGCATGGAATTTTATTGATATAAAACTTCTATTAGCTCCCGAATCAAATAAAACTCTAGCAGGTACATCATTAACAAGGAACGTACCCGACACAACATCCGGTAATGCCTTAGCCTCTTCCGCAGTCATTGTGAATGCTCTCCCCGCAGTACCGCTACTACCACTCACGCTGACTTTACTCGGTCCTCCTACTGCACGAATAGGAACCGGTCCAGGTCTAAACTTTGGACATTCAGATTTCATATGTCCCATCTCCCCGCATCCATAACACCGAAGTTCTGGACATCTAGAAACAAAATGTCCAGGCTTCCCACATTTACGACATGTCGGGTGATTCGATCTACATTCTCCTCTATGAAACTTTCCACATTTATTACACAGAGGAGGGGGACCTACAAAGCCCCTGGCATTAAACTTCTCTTCTGCGGCCCACTCTGTCCATAACTAGGCCTAGAACTCAGTAAAGTTTCCTGACGACTAACCACTTCTTTTTTCACCACAGGTTTCTCAGACTCAGTGACTTCCTCATACATGTCTGCAGCCAAATTCACCGTGGCCTGATAAGTGGAAGGAGAATTTGACTTGACCAACATTCTTACCTTAGGAGGTAATCCCTGAACATACCTAGTAATCCTCTTTGTCTCAGGAGTTACTAAATGAGGTACCAAACGAGCCATTTCTTTGAATCTGGAAGTATACTCTTTGTGACTTAAAGCGCCTGCTTGAAACTGTAAAAACTTATTTCAATTCTGTCCATCTCGCCTTTTGGACAGAACTTTTCTATCACCAGTTCTTTAAAAGTTTCCCACGTCATCTGACTTACGGTAGCCTCACCCATGGCCTGTTCCACTGTATCCCACCAGTACAAAGCTTCTGCTTGAAAAGAATGCACTGCAAAGCCCACCTTCTGATCTTCCTTACATCTACTGAGTTTAAACGCCGCTTCCATCTCTCGTAACCATTTGTAAGTTACTACTACATCCTTCTGGCCTTAAAACTTAGGTGGGTCACATTCCTTAAAATGCTTATATGATATTGGTTTCTCCACTACAGGTTCAACAATAACAGGTGGAGGAGTTGGTTGGGAAGATGATTCACCACCTTTCCTAAGGTCACTCAACATTTCAGGTAAGGTAGTACGCAGCACTCGGGCAACTTCATCACCTATAGCTGCCTTAAGTTCATCACCAGAGATCCTAGCTTCAAGTCTAGAATTTGTATTACTGGTTTCGTCCATCTACGATCAGAAATAAACCATAATCAAATAATGAGTGATACCAGGATGCTGCATATAATGTAAATTGCTCATAACATTGGCCAGGTGTTATCAATTATTTACTTATTCACATCATCCTGCCTCTTCTCATTATCCTTTCACAGTTTATTTCTAACCCTATCTAAACCACAGAATCATGCATACACATAATACTAATCCTTTAATTCAAACAATCACTTTCATTCAACACTTGACTGAATTATCACTAACAATTAAATACTCATTCACACAATACTTTACCCCACTTCCGGTTGTAGATACTGGCACTTCCCACATTTTCAGTTAAAGTTTGAAACAATTAAGTGTTCAAATCTCTTTAACCAAGGCTCTGATACCAACTTGTAACACCCTCAAAATTCGTAACAATAATATAATAAGGAGGGTGCTACTAGTTGGGTTATTATAACAACTCAGAGACTACAAACGCAGCGGAAATTTTATATATTAAAATCTGTTTACATCGGTAACAATATTTACAAGACTTTAACCGACATTTCAAAACTTTGTTAAACTTTAAATACATCATTCCCAAAACCCAACATTCGTGGCCAGTATCATTCACCATAACCGGAAACTAACTCTGTGGGGGACCATCACGAGCACCTCTATTACTACCTGGCATGCATCAGAAAACAAACACAAAATCAGATAAACTGGTGAGTTCAAACATACACTACATTTCAATAACAACAACTTATCAGCTGTTACCACACCGAATGATTCACACACACATTCATTAGTCCATTTATTTATTCCAGTATTGATATGCATATCGAATACCCACACAGTATTTATGGACATCTTTAATCAATTTTAATTTGGTGGGTGAAACCTCCACCTCGCGCGTTGACGGGTCAAACCTCCGTCTAGAAATTGGTGGGTCAAACCTCCACCTCGCGCGTTAACAGGTCAACCTCCGTCTATAGTTTGGTGGGTCAAACCTCCACCTCGCGCGTTGACGGGTCAAACCTCCGTCTATAATTTGGTGGGTCAAACCTCCACCTCGCGCGTTGACTGGTCAAACCTTTGTCTATAATTTGGCTTTGACGGGTCAAACCTCCGTCTATAATTTGGTGGGTCAGACCTCCACCTCGCCATTCATCACAATTTACCACTTTCAATTTATTTTCACATTTTATATGCATGCCAGTGCCCGATTTTATCAAACAACGTTTGTCAAACGGCATAAACACATAAAAGGGCAATTAGAACTCACCTTAATATTTTCAGCAAGTAGTTATCAATCCAATTACACTAGAGCAGCTAAAACTTCTCTTTCTCAATGCAACCTAAAACAATAACCCTAACTTAGACAAATTTTCCCCTAGCTGACCACTTCACACGACTAAAGCTATGCGACTGGACTCATTCGTGCGACCGAACATGCGACTGAGCTTAGTCGTACGAATGGACCATGCGACAGAGGTGCGAATGAGCTATAACAGGGTTTATGCGAATGACCTCCATTCGTGCGATTGGTGCATGCGATTGAACTTCAGTCGCACATTTGAGCAATGCGATTGACTCAGTCGCACGAATGGGTCATGCGACTGGGCTCATTCGCCTGAAACGGATCAGCAGCTGTGTTCTTGACGTATTTGATCCAAAAACTCAAGTTTTAACCATTCAGATTATACGATATTCATAACAGAACCTGTACACCTCATTTACAACCGTTTCGGGTCCTTATTTCATCAAATTTCACAAAAAACTAGGGCCCGAACCTTCACTTTTCAGTTTAACAGAAAGATTGAACAGAAACTCTGATTAAAACATGTTTTTGGATCAATTTCAACCACATACATAGCCTAACATATTCAAGAATCGATCCGTAACAAGCAAAACTTACCTAAACGGAGCTAATTTACTCAATCTAGCAAGAACAGGGGTGTTGGGGTTTCGACAGGAGCAAGGGGGTGAAAGTACAGCAGATAATGTCTGCTGTTAACACTCTTAACCGCCCTATTTATCCTACATGAAAATTTTTAGCCGACATACTCAATCGCACGATTGGACCATTCGCACGGCTCAATCGTACGATTGAGCCCATACGCCCTTCATTCGTGCGATTGGGCCTCATTCGCACGTACGGCAAGCGACTGAGGTTCATTCGCACGCATATTTGTGCGACTGAACACTAATCCTAATAAATAAATAATTATCAAACTTTTTGGATGTCACAGTCTCCAACATCACTGGCATCACTACGCCCACCATAAACCACCTACAACCAACCCCTCACCACACCACATCATCAGGTACCACTGTTACCACCACACCATAAACCCAAAACTCCCCGATCTAACCTACAACTCACCAAAAACCAACCACTACAAAGCACCACATCTCTAACCACACACTATCATTATCCACCATAACCACTCCACCATCTACTACTCCACTACGACCGAATACAATCCACCGCCTAACCCGTCAATGGCCGGTGAACTTCGTTCAACCATCACCCACCACACCAAACCCTCAAACTCCAGCCATCAACTAAAGATTCACCATTACACCAGATTTAGCTGACAACAACCACCATTTCAGATCCGGTTTCGCGGTATTTCAAATCCGGTTACAACCACCGCCGAAGAAGACAATTCAATTCTGGTTTCGTCGGTGTTGATTTCAGGTTTTTCGGACGACGGTGAAATGTGAGAAATTACACCGACGAATTCTTCTAAATCGGTGGGCTTCAATGGCAGATTCCTCGAACTCCATCTTTTTTTGTTTCTAAGCTTTTGAATCTTTTTCAGCAGTATTGTAATAAGTCTCTTGCCTCACCCTCCTATGCTTATACAGATTTTTTATTTTTTCTAAATTTTGTTACAATATTAAGTTTATTTAATATGAACATTGCAAAAGACATAATTACCCATTTATTTAACACTCAAATTAACTTTACTAACGAGATTGGATGAAAATAGCAACTTTTTAAAAAGTTAGGGAGCCAGAAGATAAACAAATTCTTTTTGGATGAAAATGACAAAACAGATCAAACCCAGGGATGAAAATGACAATTTACTCTTTATTAAATTTAAAAAGTGTTAAATAATAATATTACTAATTAAGGTAATCTATTACATATAATAAAAGAAGCTTTTTATATGCCACATGCCAACATATTAAGCATTCTCATTTTATTTTCCCGTCTCTCTCTCCTAATAAATGATAATAGTATATATAGTAACTAGCTATAGTAACCCGTGTGTTGCACGAGTTGAATAAATAAAAAATTAATATAACAAAATTTATTAATTATAAAATAATATTTTAAGATATAATATCACTGAATTATGTATTAGAAATGACTTTAAGTTATAAAATAGTGATATCAACTTTTTAAAACTTTATTTTTTTTCAAAAAAAATAAATAAACTTTATTCTAAAACAAACCGTATAAAAATGTCATTTTTAAAAATTTTCTTATTATAACTCTTAAATTTAATTATTTTTGGTTTTAAAAAAATAACTTTTTAAAAATACCAATTTTAAATATTTCGTATTTTTTAAAAAAGTCTTATGCTTTAAATAAATTTATTATTTTATAAAAAAATTGTTTATTTAGAAATAACATTAATAAATAGATCTCTTTATTAATTTATTAAATCTAAAAAAGTGTTAAATAGTATTATTAGTAATTAAGGTAATTATTTAATAGGAGAGAGAGGCAGAAAAATTTTGGTGAGAATGATTATGGTGTTGACACGTGTCATCCCAGATACCTTTTTATTAGAATAGGAAGATATATTATTTAAAACATTTTCAAATAAAAAATAGATATTATAAAAATTAAAAACTTGATATTATAATGAAAAATACACTTTAAAAATATATGACACAATTTTTTTTAAAATAGAAGTATTTTAATACTATTTTTTCTAAGTTTCATAACATAATTATTTTTTTCAAAATAAAACTAAAAAAAAAGTCCAAAATGTTTAAGAAAACAATTAAAAAAAGACAACCTTATAAAATAAAATTTTAAAATTATATTATTATTGTTTTTACTTGAACTACTTATTTATTTCTAACTCAATCATATCTTATTTACAAACATCATTTATAATTTTTAAAATTTTTACTTCAAATTATTTCTTATATATTTAATCAAACCGTGTATTACACGGGATACCACACTAGTCTATAACATATAATAAAGAAGGTTTTCTTTATACACGTGTCATCATTCTAGCATATCAAATGACACGTGTCATTATTCTAGCATATCAAAAAAATTATTTTCTCGCCTCTCTCTCATAATAAATACAAATTAATTTGACTTTCCTTTTTAACTAAAATATATTAAAATAAATATGTCTATATTTTTTTTTTTCTCTTTCATATTAAATGATAATTATTGTAAATAAGTAAACTAAACTATTAAACATCTAAAATATAAATGTACTAATTTTAAAATATATTAATACATATGAAATTATATGATATCAAAAATATTTTCTTTAAATATAGAGAAATAATTTCTAATTCATTATGTGTTATAACTTTTAAAATATTCATTATATTTTATTCCACCAATTGATAATAACATCTAAAAATAAAATATTCATAAAACTAATGATTTTAGAGTAAATCTCGGTTTTGGTCCCTGTGTTTTGCAAATTGACTCCACTTGAGTACCAACGTTTATTTTGTCTCCATTTGAGTACCAAATTTTAAAAAAGTTGTCTGTTTCAGTCCTTTTGACTAACGGTGTTAACATTTTCTGTTAGATTTTTTTAAAAAGACCAAAATACCCCTAAGGGTTATAAAAATATCACCATCTCCACCACACACCACATACCACCACCACCACCACACACCACCGCCACCACACACCACCGCCACCACACACCACCGCCACCACACACCACCGCCACCACACACCACCGCCACCACTCACCACCGCCACCACACACCACCGCCGACACACTCCAAATTATGTGCAGATTGATTATTGGTTCTTGAAGATGATGATAGTTTGACTCAGACTGAAAGTAATTGACCACCCACAATGTCAAATGCTTCTGGGTTATTAGTGTGGATCATAAGGATATTAGTTGCAGGTCTCTTGATTATCAACTGCAAGGGGTTAAATACAGATGGGAAGTTTCTATTGGAGTTAAAGAAAACAATAAATGACGAATTCGGATACTTAAACAACTGGAATCCATACGATGACACACCTTATGGATGGAGGGGTGTCAATTGCACAAATGGTTACACCCCTGTTGTTTGGTCACTTAATCTGCGTTCAATGAATCTTTCGGTCAACTTTCTTCACTGGTTGAATTTGTGGCTTACACTAATAATCTCATAGGCCCATTACCACATTCAATCGGAAAGCTCAAGAATTTGACCACATTCAGAAATTGGGAACAATCTGATCGGTGAAACCAACTGAGATAACCAACTGCACACGTCTTGAAACGCTTGCTCTATATCAGAACAATCTGATCGGTGAAATCCCTAAAGAAATTGGGAAACTTGAGTTCTTGAAGAAGCTATATCTGTACAGAAACAGGTTAAATGGAACGATCCCCAGAGAAATTGGTAATCTTTCTTTAGCAACGGAGATCGATTTCTCTGAGAATTATCTAAAAGGTGAAATTCCGACTGAAATCAGTTAGATACAAGGGCTTACATTGCTGTATCTGTTTGAAAATCAACTTCATGGGGTTATACCGAGTGAACTCGGTAACTTGAAGAACTTATCAAAGCTTGATCTTTCAATAAACTCACTCACAGGTCCGATCAACAATTCTATCATCTGGGTGTTGCTCAAATTGATCCAATTGATCAGGGTTCTGCTCAAAATTTATAGAAGAAGTGGAATTAGGGTTCGTTGTTGCAGTGGGCTTCCATGGCGGAAGCTCTGCGAGCTTATCAATGGTGGTTTTAGCTTTCTTAATCAGCCAATCGACAGCTTTTCCATGGTGGTGTGTGGTGGCGGTGGTGTGTGGTGGCGGTGGTGTGTGGTGGCGGTGGTGTGTGGTGGCGGTGGTGGTGGTGGTATGTGGTGTGTGGTGGAGATGGTGATATTTTTATAGCCCTTAGGGGTATTTTGGTCATTTTAAAAAAATCTAACAGAAAATGTTAACACCGTTAGTCAAAAGGACTGAAACAGACAACTTTTTTAAAATTTGGTACTCAAATGGAGACAAAATAAACGTTGGTACTCAAGTGGAGTCAATTTGCAAAACACAGGGACCAAAACCGAGATTTACTCATGATTTTAATATGTTTTATTTATTCCACCCATGTAATACATGGGCTCTAAACTAGTTATTTAATAGAAGAGAGATAATATAAAATTTTGATGAAGAAGATTATGGTATTGACACGTGTCATACTAAGATATCTTTTTATTAAAGTAAAAATTATAAAATATTTATTTCAAGATGTTAAACACACGATAACCCCAACAAATGTTATAGCATAAGAATAAACGTAAAACGTTAGCTTAGATACATTTATACAAGTTTGAGATATTTCTTAGATATTTATCTGTCTACTATAATGTTATAAAGTGCACTCAAGAACCCCAACAAACATTCCATTTCGACAGAGACCACCGACACTACAACTCTCTGTGTGTGTGAATACGGTGGTCAACGGTGGTTCACGGTGGTCAACGGTTGTCGTCGTCGTCGTTAAACACCTTCTAAATCAAATCAACAATTTCTCACCATCAACCACCACCATAACATCAATGCATCGAGAATCATCAACGTTTTCGTCACCATTACCTATGAACCCTAATTTTCCAGATCACGAGCACCTCAAATGCCCTAGATGCGACTCCATCAACACCAAATTCTGCTACTACAACAACTACAACCTCTCACAGCCTCGTCATTTCTGTAAGAACTGTCGTCGGTACTGGACGAAAGGGGGAACTCTCCGTAACATTCCGATCGGTGGTGGTTCTCGCAAAATCACCAAACGACGTTCGAAGTCGACCAAAGTCGCATCGCCGGTGACGGAATCTCCACCGGTGCCGGAATATTCTGTTGATCGCCGATTTGGTGGTGATCTAACGTTGGAATCCGGTGGTGGTGGTGGTTCGATGGGGGATTTTGGGCGTTTGTTGATGGATGGGTCGAATTTCAATTTGGTGAGTGAATCACGTGAAGATGTGTTGGTTCGAAGGTCGATTGGTGTTGATTTTGGAAGCAATTTGTTGAGTTTGAATGATGATGATAGTGAAACTGGTGGAGGTGATAGAGAATTCCCTGAGCTTTCAATTTTTACACCAGGTTCGAGCTTCCATTAGAGTTTAATGCAAGTATGTAAGTGTAATATACTAATATTATTATAAGTTGTAGGATAATATTATTATAAGTTGTAGGAGTTAAGTGGTAGATTAGTAAATGATGTGAAGTTTGATCTATTAGGCCATTGGGTATACTCTCACGTCCGCTGTACTGGTGCGGTTAAGGGCGTTGAACCCCGCTCCACCCTAGGCGTTAGGGGACGTGAACTAGGTGGGCATGTGAAATCGGCTAGGCGGGTGAAATCATTTTCTTGGTTTAATGAAAGAGTGAGGTGGGGCGAAAGAGGTGAAGCGGATGATGTGATGCTTGATTTGGCTTTAGAGTACACCTGACGGTCTTAATCCATTATATTTATATCCGTTGATGTAATTAATATAAGCTTGAGTTATGTCGCAATATTTGGTATAAACCCATTTAAGCTCGAATTGGTCGTGTTAAAAGTTGATATCGTCTCATTAAAAGCAAGACTCGTGCCAAACTTAAGTGGGCTCGAGGTTTAAATTAGAGCTTGTTCAATAATCAAACTGAGAGCATGTGAGTGTTGGGTTCAGTGGTATCTTCGTTAGGTTTATTTATCAAAAACAGTTTTGATAATTATTAATCAGATTAATAACATTTAACGCAGCGGAGTAATAATAAAATACCAGAATGAACCCGACAGGATCTGGGTTACAAACAATACAAATACAGAATATTAATATCCTACTGATGAGATATAATATACCTTTGTGGTTAATAATTAACCGTTTGAGACACCAAGGGACAACGAATGAACGCTAGAATCAACGAACACTAGATTGGAACACAGTGGTTGCGGCTCTAAGAGGCGTGATCCACAGTTGCAATCAAATATATCGGTTGTTTGAAAGATACGAAAAGCGATGGAAAGAAGATAATCTTCTGCGTCTCTTTTCTGAGATGATTAAGTTCAGATTCTCTGCAACAACTTGCTAAAGAAGGTAAAACTTAAAAGATCCATTGGAACAAAGCTTGAAACTTCTGAGACATAGAGTCTTTTGGCTTTTGGCTTTTCTAAATAGAGATAGAGAGAGCACACGTCGAGATCATCCTTTTTGAGAAAGAGAATGGTGTTTTTGAAACGAGCAAAGAATTCATTGGTTTTGCTTTTCTTTTTCTTTTCTTTTGCTTTTCTTTTGCTTTTCCTTTTGCTTTTCCTTTTGCTTTTCCTTTTGCTTTTCCTTTTGCTTTTCTTTTGAAAGAATAGGTTTATGAATTAATACTAAATAATTTATAACAATTATAAATTATTAAAAACCGATATAGTTCGTAAGTGCCAGTTAATCAAATTAAGTGGACTTAATATTTGTTGCCCAAGGTGTAACTCTTACGGGTCATAGCTCGGTTGGCAACGTGACGTAACCGAACCCGTACATAATCCAACAAGCTCCCACTTGGACGGCATTCGGTTAAATTTCACGTAGACAGTCAGCGGCGCTCTAGCTGCACATGGCTGCCCCCAACAAGGTATGACACTTTAAAGTCATTAACCAAACATCTTCTTCTAGTATCATTTTACTATAACAAGACAATAAACTTATGGTAATCATAGTCATTTATCCTTTCTGTAAAAGACATCAATTGAGTCATTGAGATTAATTCTCATATAGAACTCAATCATTATAGTTCTCGATCTAGATTCAAAATGGTCCAATCAAACACACAGTCAGTTTGGGTGAGGCCTCACACTTCACCAGTTTGAATCAACGAGGGCGCCAAGATGTCTAACTGTTACATATAATGTAAGAGTACAGAATCCCTTATTGACTACATACAACTCCCACTGAACTTCAGAATTATTCCCAACCAAAGCCTTTATGACTGGCAGTTACGCGACAGCGGTTGACAGTGATCAAAGAATAACCCTCGGTAAACGGAAGTTCTAGTACGCATCTCAGGTCATAGGATACTAAATGAGTATACCAATATCAAAGCATCTTTTAATAAAGATGGTTTGTGGCGAGTTACATCCAACGTCATTTATAATGAGGTCTGTGAATTTAGAAGTCAACTCCTTGAGTCTAAATTCAGAATAGTCTTAATTCGGATTTGTTCCCACAAGTCTGATCGACTATGGATAATTTAGAATACAATATCCATGGATTAAACGTATTAAAATCGAACACAGTTATAGGATTCATAATTGTATCTATATCAGTAGATCAAAAATGAATTCAAAAGTATAACTGTTTAAAAGTTCGTACATCCAAATACTAAATCAAAACATATCACTAGCTAATCTAAGCCCGATCGCATTTCTATGTAGATCATGCTTATTCTGAGTCATGGGCTTAGTAAACGGGTCTGCTAGGTTTTGATCTGTGTCGATTTTTCTTATCACAATGTCTCCCTGTTTCACTATGTCCTGTATATAATGAAACTTCCTTTGAATGTGCTTGGCCCTGTGATGAGATCTGGGCTCTTTGGCTTGAGCAATAGCACCTGTGTTATCACAAAATATCTCGATTGGTTGCTGAATACTTGGAACCACATCGAGATCGGCTATGAACTTCTTCATCCAAGCAGCTTCCTTTGCAGCATCAGATGCAGCAATGTATTCAGATTCAGTGGTAGAATCTGCCACCACACTTTGCTTGGAACTTTTCCAAGAGATGGCTCCACCATTGAGTGTGAATACAAAACCAGATTGTGAGCGAGAGTCGTCTCGGTCAGTTTGAAAACTAGCATCAGTGTAACATCTTACAGTGAACTGTTCTTTAACTCCTCCATATATTAAAAACATGTCTTTAGTCATTCTCAAGTACTTCAGAATGTTCTTAACTGCAGTCCAATGGGCAAAACCAGGGTTCTGCTGATAACGGCTAGTAATGCTCAAAGCATACGAGACGTCAGGTCTAGTGCACAGCATAGCATACATGATGGAACCAATCGCTGAAGCATATGGAACATTTTCCATTCGCTTAATATCAATGTCCGTTGAAGGAGATTGCGATTTGTTCAACACGGTACCTTTAGTCATTGGAACACCTCCTTTTTTGGAGTTTTCCATCTTAAAGCGTGTCATCATTTTGTCTATGTATGTGCTTTGACTAAGCCCTAGAAGCCGCTTAGATCTATCCCTATAGATCTTTATTCCTAGAATGTAAGCAGCTTCTCCAAGATCTTTCATTGCGAAACAAGCTCCCAACCATTTTTTAACTTCATTAAGCATTGAGATATTGTTTCCAATGATCAGTATATCATCCACATACAATATGAGGAAAGATATAGTGCTCCCACTAGCCTTTCTGTAAACACAAGGCTCATCTTCACTTTTGACAAAACCGAATTCGACGATTCTCTGATCAAAATGAAGATTCCAGCTACGGGATGCCTGTTTAAGTCCATAAATAGACTTATTCAGTTTGCACACCTTATTTGGATATTGTGGATCGACAAAACCATCAGGCTGAACCATATAGACATCTTCAGAGAGATGTCCATTTAGAAAAGCGGTTTTGACATCCATTTGCCATATCTCGTAATCATAGTACGCGGCTATGGCAAGCAATATCCTAATCGATTTGATCATAGCAACGGGTGAGAAAGTTTCATCATAGTCAACACCTTGAGTTTGAGTGAAACCTTTCGCAACTAGCCGTGCTTTATAGGTGTGTACATTTCCATGCATGTCGGTTTTTCTCTTGAAAAGCCACTTGCTCCCTACAGCCCGTGAACCGGGAGGTAGCTCAACCAAGTCCCAGACTTGATTGTCTCGCATGGATTGCATCTCGGCGTTCATGGCATCTAGCCATTCCGCAGATTCCGGATCTGAGATAGCAGATTTGTAGTTAGTAGGTTCATCACCAGAATCAGCTACTACCAGAACCTCAGGACCCTCTAGATTCCAAAGATATCTGTCAGGTTCTTTGCGAGTTCTGCTACTTCTGCGAACGCTTGTGTTTATATCTGAATCAGTAACAATTTCTTGTTGTTCAGACGCACCGACTACTTCAGCGTTTGTTTGTGGTTCTCGAATTTCTTCAAGACCACAATATTACTTCCAGTTCCTCGATCAAGAAACTCTTTCTCGAGGAAATGTGCCTTCCTTTTGATGGAAATCATATTTGCATCAGGATGGTAAAAGTAATACCCGCTTCTATTATAGTATCCAACGAAAATAGCTTTTTCGCCTCGAGGATCTAGCTTGTCATTAGACTCACCAGTGACATAAGCATCACATCCCCATACTCTAAGGTAAGACAAATTGGGTTTAGACCCATGCCATATCTCATATGGAGTTTTATCTACCTTCTTAGTCGGTGCCAGATTGACAAGGCGGGCGGCGGTCATAAGAGCATAACTCCAAAAGGAGTGAGGTAAGTTAGTTCTACACATCATCGATCGAACCATATTAAGTAGGGTTCGATTTCTCCTCTCACTCACGCCATTAAGTTGGGGTGTGCCGGGTGGAGTGAACTGTGAAACAATTCCACATTCCTTTAGATGATCAATGAACTCTTGGCTTAGGTATTCTCCACCTCGATCTGATCGAAGTACTTTGATAGTCTTATCAAGTTGGTTTTCTACTTCGTTCTGAAACTCTTTGAACTTTTCAAAGGTTTCATGTCTATGCTTTATAAGGTAGACATAGGCGTATCGACTATAATCGTCAATAAACATAACAAAGTATCTTTCGTGATTTCTAGACATGGTTCTGAAAGGACCACATACATCAGAGTGTATAAGTGCTAACAGATCCTTGGCCCGTTCACCAACATGGGTGAAAGGATCCTTTGTGAGTTTGCCAGCTAAGCAAGATTCGCATTCATCAAAAGATTCATGTCCTGTGGATTCAAGAATCCCTTCGGACTGAAGCCTTTTCACACGGGCCTTGCTTATGTGGCCAAGTCTACAATGCCATAGAAACGTATCGTTAATTCCAGATTTGATACGTTTAGAAAGATTATATACATTATTGTTTGTTTGAATATCAATCTCATAAATACCACTTCGAGGTTTAGCCTCAAAATAAAAGATATCATTCAAGTAGGCAGAAATAACAGCATCATTAAAAACATACTTGAATCCTTGTTCAAACAATAAAGAAACTGAAATAATGTTTCTGGTTAAACCAGGAGCAAACAAACAATTATTTAAAGTAATTACAAGACCAGATGGACAAGAAAGATGATATGTTCCAGTTGCTAGAACCGGTACTCTTTTCCCATCACCAACGATGAGCTCCATGTCGCCTTGTTTCAGTTTCTTCCACTTTTCAGGCTCCTGCAAGACATTAATGATGTGGTAACCACATCCAGTATCAAATACCCATGTGTTGCTGGAAACAGTGAAAAGTTCAATAACATAAATCAGAATACCTGAAGAAGAGCCTTCACCATTGGCCTTCTTCACCTTCAGCTTGGCTAGATAGTCAGGACAGTTACTTCTCCAGTGTCCCATCTTATTGCATTCAAAACAGTGTCGCTCCTCAGGAGGGGGCGCTGCTTTGTTTTTAGCCAGCTGTTTGTTGTTGGTGGCAGGCTTGGCAGCAACAACTTTACCCTTACCCTTATTGTTATAAGTTTTCTTCTTGGGGTTTGGTTTCCTAACACCAGTAGATCGGACTATCAACATTTGACTGGCTTTACCTGGTATGTTTTGCTCAGCAGTTTTGAGCATACCGTGTAGTTCAGCTACACTCTTAACCCATGCATTCATATTAAAGTTCATTATGAACTGGTCGTAAGAACTAGGCAAGGAGTTCAAAATGAAGTCTACTGCCATTTCATCTTGCATAGGATAACCAAGTTTGGCCATTTGGTCGATGTACCCTTTCATTTTAAGCACATGGGCACTAACAGGCGAGCCTACTTGCATTTTGCAGGATATAAGCTGCTTCATGGTATCATAGCGCTCTTGTCGGGCCTGTTTCTGAAACATGCCCTTAAGTTGCTCAATCATGTCAAATGCAGCCATGTCCTCCATGTTCTTCTGGAGATCAGGAGACATGGTGGCTAGCATAAGGCAGGCTACCTCATCGGCATCCTCCTTAAATTTTTCCCAAGTTCTACGGGCTGCGGCCGTATTGTTTTCAGGCTCGTTGGGAACAGCGCTATCTATAACATAGAGCTTTTTCGCCATCTTGAGAACCAATCTCAGATTGCGGTGCCATGCGAGAAAGTTGGTGTTATCAAGTTTCTCTTTCTCAAGAATAGACTTGAGAATGAAGGAGTTGTTGGTTTCTGAAGACATCTATAAGCAAAATAAATTAATTAGTATTTTCGATGTATTGTTTCCTTATTTTAATTAATGACCCATTTACAGTAATTTTAAATAAGGAATGAGAATCTGGCTTGGTCAGTCACTAAAGGCAGCTGGGGCACGCAACATTAGTAAGTGATTAGGCAGACTGACAATGTTTATCAATTGTAAAAATTGCACAACTCTCGTGTATGAGGCCGCAACGACAACATTTGTCAATGCATTGATACGTTTAGCCTCATCTATGCCCACTTTTCTCTCTAGACAGCTGTGGCACGTAACTAGAGAGAAAAGTAATAGTCATCCTAAAACAGTTACTTGTGAAAGGGCCGGATGTGTCAACAAAACCCTTGCACCTTGGAAGAATAAACTACATATCAAGTGCGGTGCTGTGGCTCCAAACACTGATGTTTCGCTTAATGTTCCAAGTGTTCCTTATTTTATGGTGGCATAGACTATTGATTTTTATCTATGGGATCCAATTTTAGTGTTTACCGAATAGGGTAAAACACAACGTATAATTAAGTTATACGTGCGTCGTAAAATTTAGTTTTACAATATATAGTTCGTGATAATAAATGACGAACCCTTTCAGCTCTCGGGACACCAGATTTTAATATCCTATTAAAACTAGGTTCATCGCGAGATAGACAACCGATTTTTTAAGTTGATAATTTTAAATTATTAAGATTTAAGTTTTAAAATTTAAACTAATTTTAATTTGAAAACTTATCTAGTTATCCTTTTAAAAGGATAATTAATTTTAATTTAAAAATATCAAGTTTTAAGTTTTGAAATTCAAACTAATTTTGAATTTGAAAACTTATTCGATTATCCCATTTAAAACAAACAATTTGTTTTAATAATTTAACAGGTTGTAAAAATAAGTTAAAACTTGTTATTTATTTTGATTGTAAAAAATTTTTTTTTTAATTAATTAATTAGTTTGATATTTAGGTTGGGTAATATAAAATAAAGCAACCATAATAGCAAAGTAATATGTAAATCTAATGGCTATGATTGTTTGATCTCGCTAGAGCCAAATAGCGAGATCAAGCTAGGTCACGGGTGAAAACACAAAACAATCACAAGGATGGACCTAAGTGCATCTAGTTGTCTTGATGGCTCCCACTGACTCCTTGATTTGTCCTGCTTCCAGTTTTGACTTCGGGTCTTCAAAATATTACAATATTTACAAAAGAAATACAAAATAAAAGAAAACTCTAATCTATTACAACTTTGAGCCATCAAATGGGCCAAAAACCATAAAACCAAAAACTTTAACAATAACAAATCACATCACAACCATTCAACCACAGGGTATAGCCAGATTTACAAATTAAAACACAATCAAAATAATACGGGCAATCTTTTGGTTAATAAATATTTAACCAAAATAAACAAGTTGCCCAAAATAATATAAATCAGAAACTTCAAATAATTTTAAAGTTTATGATCTATAATCAGTTAACAGACCGGATCTGATTTGCATGTTGTAAGCCTGGCTCTGATACCACTGTTGGGTTCAGTGGTATCTTCGTTAGGTTTATTTATCAAAAACAGTTTTGATAATTATTAATCAGATTAATAACATTTAACGCAGCGGAGTAATAATAAAATACCAGAATGAACCCGACAGGATCTGGGTTACAAACAATGCAAATACAGAATATTAATATCCTACTGATGAGATATAATATACCTTTGTGGTTAATAATTAACCGTTTGAGACACCAAGGGACAACGAATGAACGCTAGAATCAACGAACACTAGATTGGAACACAGTGGTTGCGGCTCTAAGAGGCGTGATCCACAGTTGCAATCAAATATATCGGTTGTTTGAAAGATACGAAAAGCGATGGAAAGAAGATAATCTTCTGCGTCTCTTTTCTGAGATGATTAAGTTCAGATTCTCTGCAACAACTTGCTAAAGAAGGTAAAACTTAAAAGATCCATTGGAACAAAGCTTGAAACTTCTGAGACATAGAGTCTTTGGCTTTTGGCTTTTCTAAATAGAGATAGAGAGAGCACACGTCGAGATCATCCTTTTTGAGAAAGAGAATGGTGTTTTTGAAACGAGCAAAGAATTCATTGGTTTTGCTTTTCTTTTTCTTTTCTTTTGCTTTTCTTTTGCTTTTCCTTTTGCTTTTCCTTTTGCTTTTCTTTTGAAAGAATGGGTTTATGAATTAATACTAAATAATTTATAACAATTATAAATTATTAAAAACCGATATAGTTCGTAAGTGCCAGTTAATCAAATTAAGTGGACTTAATATTTGTTGCCCAAGGTGTAACTCTTACGGGTCATAGCTCGGTTGGCAACGTGACGTAACCGAACCCGTACATAATCCAACAGTGAGCATGTAGCATAGTGCGAGAGAAAAGACGCCCTTAGCTTTACATGCGAAGTTTGTCTAGGCTTGTGAGCCTAATAATCGTATTAGATATAAATATAACTTTTTTATGTAATAACATATAGTATGTATTTATTAATTAGTATGTATTTATTAATGAGTATATGATCACGTAAATGCGTAATACACATGACATATGTCATGCAAGACATGTAGTAAAGTCACGTCTAAATATAAAAAACTATACGTGTATATGTTTAAAATAATTTAATAATTATTAATCAAGTTGATTAAAGCAAGCTTTAAAAATTTTATTCACAATATGTTGGAATTTACCGATCAAAACCCTACAAACTCAAAATCTTTGTTCTTCATTGTCCTCTTCTTCTCCCATCTCACAAAAACTCTCTTTTAAAGACGGTAGGCGAAGCCTTTTGCTCTGATAACTCTGCAGCCTTCGATCTCTTTATGTCAAGCAGCCTCTATAAACGTATATGTATTAAAGATTCATCGATTGAATGTTGTCTTAGACATTGAGTGAAGGTTATTACTAAATTAAACGACAATGATTGTGTTGAACTACGAAAGAAAGTGAAAACATAAAAGGTAGAATATAAAACGAAAAAGCTAGCGATCGAAGGAATGATTGTTTGTCGGGACCTAGACCACGAGTCATGATGTAACATTTCAGCAATTATTGATTATTTTGGGGTGTTGTTATACATGCTTCATATTACCTTATTTCTATTGTTATATGTTTTAAGTCTCAGATAAATAAAATTTAATCATTTTATTTTCTGTTTGGGATTTTTGTCTTTTTATTATCTTTTAACCTTTATTATAAAACTTAAAACATTTAAAGACTTCTTTTTGGTTAAAGGATCATCATTCCTACCGTTTAAGTTTTTTATTGGTTTTCTTTTATATTGAAACTTTTGTACTCGATATGTTGTTATCGTATCCGTAATTTATAATAAGTTTATGCTATCTTATTTGAGGTTAAATATTTTTTTTATCACTATCTTTTCTTATGTCTATAGCCGATGTAATTTGAAGTCATAATGTTTTGTTATCATAAATTTATTTTGGTGCATTCCATCCCTTATGGACCACATAGTAAGGTATGCAACTATGCAAGCCTTCTATTTGCGATCAACCCATCTCGTTAGGCTAAGCATCCTTTTGAGTTTTGAGTTTAAATCTATTAATCTATTCTCATTCTCATATTTATATATGTCAATAATAAAATGCTTTCACCTGACCCTAAAATCATGAATTGTCTTTATCAATGTTTTCAGAACCGGATCGGACATCAAACCGGACGCGTTACTGGTTTGGTGGTAGGACCGGTCAGAACGGATTTAAGAACCGGATGACGGTATAATTATATATATAGTACATTATATATATATATATATATATATATATATATAATATACTATATATAATTCAATATAAGTAATTTATGTGTATATTTTATAGTTATATATAAAACTTAATAATAATTTTATGTCTAACACACTAATTTGTTGTTCAATACCCCATTTTTACCCATTAAAATTCAAAAAAAAATCTAAATCTGGTTCTACCCCCGGTCCAATTCCCAATCCGACCACCGATTCGGAACGAACTGGCCGGTCGAACCCATCCAAAACAAATTGATGTGAACTGGTTTAACCACACCTCCGATTCCTGGTCGGATTGGTTGGACCTGCCGGTCCGATCTGGTCTTCACAACATTGATCTTTATCAGCAACCCTTGCCTTGACGAATATGATCACCATTCTACTAGGTCACTTAGATGTGTAACGAGATTAAATCCTACCGAAGTCAATTCACTGAAAATATCAAAATCGGTAATCCAACAATACATTTACAATACGTTGCATGATTAGAACAGATTTGGTCTCAAACTAGATTCAAACTTTGGGTTATTGACTAGCATTTTTTCAAGACAAGGTTATTTGGTTATATTAAAATGAAGGAAAAAAAAAGGTTTTAGATTGGACCAACACTAACCAAGAATTAATTAATGTACTAAATACTTATTTGCTCTAAATGACTATAGGGATCTATAAATCGGGTAATTTCCCAAGTTGGGTTTTGATCAACAGATGTCAAAAATAGTTGTTTGCCCAACCAGATCTTCAAGTGGAAAATGATAGTTTTTTAGCGCCAAACCGTTCTGGTTTTCACCGGTTTTTGACTAGTTGGGTTTGATTTTAACTTTTAACCGGTTCCAACCGGTTTCAAAGGAGGGGCGCTCAAACCGTCTCGAACTGGTAGGTTGGGTTGGTTCCTAACCAATTCCTTAGTTGAGTCAATACCGGATTACAAACCAATTCCAATTCTAATTCCCACAGGTTTTCCGTACACCTCGAAGTGATTGTACTTCAATGAAAATGCCCATGGCCACTATATGAAATGGGTAAAATATAAAAACAGGGTTAAAAGGTGAAATCCATCTTAAGAAAAATCAGAGTATTATTATTTGATACAGTAAATTTAAAAACGTGACAAAGGTGTTGGTCACATAACACATTCTACTAACCAGAGTATTATTATTTGATACGGTAAACTTACACAAAAGAGATCTTCTTTCACTCGAGGTAGATACAAAAATCTTGTGCACTTTACGTGAAACACCAACCGGAGGTATTGTGTATTATTATCAAGTTATCAACTAGAAGGGGCCGTGACCCTCCGGCCTGTAAAATTTATATTAATAGTGGTATTTAACGTAATCATTTTCTTGTACGTTGACCCGGTCAAATTCGGTAAACTATGATGTATTAATTTACAACGCGTACACCATGCTATAACTCGGATTCAAGTAAACGTATTTGCACTATCGCGTGGTTGATAAAATCAGGCATGTTGCATTTGAAGAAACAAGTGAGCTTCTATAACGAGCGATTTTAACCTTAATGACAGTATGGTTTAGCATAAAAACAACATGAGCCATTTATTGGTTAGATAGATGGCATCTGCATCCAATGGGTCTCAGCACACCCATTGCAGCCTGGAATTTAGATAGCATCTGCATTCCGCGAAAAGTGATCAGGCAGCTCCGGACCACAAAGTGCCGCCTTAAGCCCTTAAGTGGTTGTAGCTGAAAAATGATTACATGCAAGGTTATGAAAAGTGCGATCTGATCGTAGGTACAATCCTACTAACCAAAACTTGTGCAGTGATCAAACTACTATATAGGTAGCATCGGGGTAGGATTGTAAGACCCGGTATTTTTAATGGGCTAAACTGACCTTTGAGTTGTATGAACTACTGGTATGAACTTTGAATTTTGAATCTTTAATGAAATTGGCATATGATTAGTTTTATAATATGAATTATATCACCTATAAAAGAGAATGGAACACTTTACTAGGATCTTTTATGAAATTGGTCATAGGTTACCTGTGATCTTGATCTTAAGAACCTTGATTAGAGGGGTCTAATTTCTCAGCTAGATAGTGGTCAAGCATGTCCTCCTCATCAACTGCAACCAAATGGAGATGATATTCATATCATGTTTGCAAAACACACATAGTACTAACTAGCGTTGGAGCCAAGAAGTTTCCAACAAAATGACTGTGAAAATAACCTTCTGAATCATCATCATTGTTGTCATCGAAAGCAATGTCTTCATCTTCATTGGTAGACCCTTCAGTGATCGGTGCTGCACGTTTCTGCCAAAATACAGTTTTGACATGCATGTAACCATGATCTAATTCTTGATCTGATTAAGTATATGCACATTCAAGTTCTAACTTTACAAAATGTAAATAGAATAACTTACTGCAGAAGCTCTTCCACTTTGAAACCATTGCCTGCCAGTGAGTTTCTTTTCTTTGGTTGTTGCAAGTGCTGATTCTGGCAACAACCTGGTTTCAATACAATGCAAAAATATTATTATTATTGTTATTTATTAATACACCATAAAGGAATCAGATGATGCCAAATAGTAGAATATGCTACTTATGAAACTTACTTGGCTTTCTCAAGGGCTAATTCAGCTTCAAATCTCTCTCTCCATGCCAAAAACGTCTCTACAGTGACAGGTTCTCCATGTGGCACAATTATCTAACACCAAGTTCAATACATCCAACCAAAATTAACAAGCATATAAAAATATAATTCAAAACTGATATTTAATTAATGCAAAAATCATACTTCATCTTTATCTGCTGTTTCCTCTTGAATATTGTAACCGCCAGTGTCTTGAGCAAATTTTTCAGCAACCCACTCCTTAGATGAGGTAACCAGGGAGTAAATCATAGCCATTCCAAGATTCTCAGAAGCCTGTGGAAATAAGTTTTAATGAGAAATTGTATAATAAGATTATAAAGTAAATACTGAACCAATATCACTACCAAAAGTTGGATATATGATTTAATTTTATATCCAGATAATAGATTTTGTATCATGTATTACTTAACTCATCTTGAAGCTTGTCTGTTGGGTCATGAAGTTACTCAATTCATTGAACCCCTTATTTCAACCTAGTTGAGGTAAGCTAAAAAGATACCCACAGGAAATCATATCAGAACTATATCAGGAAATGAAAAATGCCGTATGAAGTTATAATAACAATGAACATACCTCTTGTTCAAGCTTTTCTTTCAATGCTTTGAGGTCTGCTGGCGAAAGTCCTTTTATACTGAAACAATACACAGTTTTAGCAAACTAAAAAGGTTAAGTACTTATTAGTGACAAATCAATAAATCGGTCAACACGATAATAAACGGAGGGAACTTTTTATTTTTAGTATAGTTTGTATTTATTGCCTTGACTGTATTCTAGAATAGTTCCTCAATCATCTCCTGTAATCACTCTCTATTGGTTGTAATTATGCCTATATATGGCTGTGCACATTGTGAATAATATGTACGAATCATTTAACCCTTCACATGGTATCAAGAGCTACTCAACTCCTCTGAGTTTTTTTTTTCGATCCATCTTCTCAGCCCCACAATCCACACTGCCTTTCTTTTGTCTTCCGCACCATGGCTCCAAAAACCATTGTTGAAGTCACCTCCCACACTCATTTTCCGATAAAACTCACCTCCAACAACTACGCCTCTTGGCGCAAACAGGTCATGGCCACTTTGGTTGGCCTTGGTCTCGAATCCTTTGTGGATGGTTCTACCAGCCCACCCCCAAAACAGCTCCCGTCCGATACAACAAAACCGAACCCGGATTACACCTTATGGTTTCGCCAAGATCAAATCTTTCTTGGCGCAATCCTCGGTGGTTGCTCAGACTCCATTCAGCACATCCTTGCCTCCATCGACACCTCTCGTCAAGCCTTTGAACAATTGAATGCTAGTTATGCAGGCACTTCGCGGTCTCGCATCATCTCATTGAAGTCTCGCCTTGCTAAGAATCCTAAAGGTACACGGTCCATGACTGAATTTCTGTACGATATGAAAGCTATTGCTGATGAACTCACCTGGCCCGAAGTCCGGTTTCTAATGAAGATCTAGTTGTCCATATTGTCAACCAACTTGGAGATGAATATGCAAATGTCGCGGCTTATCTCAAGATGCGAGACACCACTATCACTTTTCCTGATCTTTTCGAAAAACTCGTCGATCATGAACGCACTCTCCTGGAGGCGCAACCAGCCTCACCTATTGTGACGGTCAACACCGCCCAACGGTTCTCCTCTCGTACATCTGACAAATCTGGTCCGGACTCACGCGGCCCTCAACGGTCCAACAACAACGGATCTCGTTTTCAAAAGTCCACAACACAACAGGGCTGGAACAATACCTCTTCTCGTGGTAACCGTACTTCTTCCTTTTGTCAGTATCATTCTATTCCGGGTCATGAAACTAAAGATTGCAGGAAGTTGGCTCGTTTTCTTAAAGAAAATAATATTAGCATCTCCATGACTAACTCGTCCAACCCGATGGTTAACACTTCCTCGGCTAGATCTAGTTCACTGGCGTCTTCATGGGCGATGTTTGATACAGGTGCTTCAGATCATGTTGTCCCCGAAGGTGCATCACTTCACACCCTATCCGAATACGGTGGTCCCGATGAAATTGTGCTTGGAAACGGTACGAGCCTTCCCATCACTCATATTGGTCATACCACATTACCCATTCATTCTCGTTCCTTAGACCTAAATAATGTTTTACTCGTTCCTCAATTACGTCATAAACTTGTTTCGGTTGCAAAATTATGTCGTACTAACAACGTTTCTGTTGAATTTTTTCCTTATCATTTTTTGGTGAAGGATCTTTGCACGGGGGCACCTCTCATGCGGGGAACCAACATTAATGATATCTATTATGCGCTCACTCAAAGTCTTAAGCAACTCAACTCAACCGCTACTACACCCGATCCTTTCATGTTGTGGCATCATAAATTTGGACACCCATCCATCAAAGTCTTTAAATTGTTACTCAAAGATTTAGGACTTCATTCAAATAAATTGCCCAAACTTTCTTTTCATTGTGATGCTTGCTCTATTAATAAAAGTCATAAAACTCCGTTTGGTGAAAATTCATTCAAAGTTAGCAAACCACTTGAACTAGTGTAATTGGACGTTTGGGGTCCCGTTCAAATGTCCAACGATGGCTATACTTATTATGTTATTTTTGTTGATTACTTTTCTAAATATACATGGCTTTATCCAATGAAGCGAAAATCCGAAGTCTCAAAATTATTCCCCATCTTTAAAACACTTGTGGAAAAATATTTCAATACATCAATTGTCTCACTATTTTCGGACAATGGCGGAGAATTTGTTGCGCTTATCCCATATCTTCAACAACATGGTATATCTCACTTCACCACTCCACCGCATACCCCGGAACAAAATGGGGTAGCCGAACGACGACATCGACACATTGTCGAAACTGGGTTATCCTAACTTCACCATGCCAAACTCCCGCTCACTTTTTGGTCCCATGCCTTTCAAACCGCCGTATATCTTATAAACAGGTTACCCACACCGATCCTTGATTTCAAATCCCCTTATGCCCGGTTATACAAAAACCACCGGATCACTCGAAACTCAAACCTTTTGGGTGCCTTTGTTTTCCCTGGCTACGACCTTATGCGCAGTCCAAACTACACCCACGCTCACTCAAATGCATCTTCTTGGGTTACTCCACATCCAAATCCGCCTTCAAATGCTATAATCCGTCTTCTCATCGCCTTTATCATTCACGCCATGTTGAATTTATACAACATATTTTTCCCTATCAAAATGACAACTCCAATATGGTCCCACTTCCCATTGTAACCATTTTCCTAAACCTTGACTCACAAAATGCCACACCCTCACCTAATCAAAATCCATTCACCCCTAAACCCACTGATCCCTTATATGTCCCACCATCCATGCACCCCACCTCCACTCCAATTTTATCCATTCCTGCTACCTCCCCATTGGCTCCCACAAATCATTCTCACTCCCCATCTCTCATGCAAAACACGTTTACAACCCCTTCATTAGACCCTACCCATCCGCCACCCTCTTCCACTACACCCAACTCACCTTCTCAACCTAATCCTTCCATAGATTCCGTCGCTTCTCACCAATCACCCACTTCCTCTTAAACACCTACTAACCACTCCGACTCAGCCTCACAAAACCCGCCACCAGCTCGTAATCGTAACCCAAACCCAAAATATTTTAATCCAAACTTTGTCAATGTTACTACTCTTCACCCCATCCCGCCCGCCATTGAACCGGCTACTCATATCCAAGCTTTAAAGGACCCAAAATGGCGCAAAGTGATGGCCTTGGAATTTAATGCTTTGCTTCAAAACCAAACTTGGGAACTTGTTCCAAACACGTCTCGAACTCCATCGGTTGCAAATGGATCTTTCGAGTCAAACGCAACCTGGATGGGTCCGTGTTGAAATATAAGGCGCGCCTTGTGGCGAAAGGTTTTCTCCAACAATATGGGAAGGACTATTTTGACACGTTCAGCCCCGTCACAAAACCAGTCACCATTCGTACTATTCTCTCCATAGCTCTATCAAAGAATTGGCCGCTACGTCAACTCGACGTCAACAACGCCTTCCTAACGGAACACTTCATGAGGATGTTTTTATGGCTCAACCGCCTGGCTATGTCAATCCTCAATTTCCAAATTACCTTTGCAAACTCAAAAAGTCTCTATACGACCTAAAACAAGCTCCTCGGGCATGGTACATAGAGCTCACCAACCTTCTCTTAAAATCCGGGTTCACCAAATCTCTTGCTGATGCCTCACTTTTCATCTACAAGTCTTCTACGACCACATGTTACTTCATGGCGTATGTCGATGATATAGTACTTACCGGTAACAATCCTAAGTTCCTTGACGCATTCATTACCGACTTAAGTAACAAATTTTCAGTAAAAGATCTAGGAATGCTTCATCAATTTCTTGGCGTTGAGGTCATTCCTACTTCCTCGGGACTCTTTCTCTCCCAATCGCATCATATTCAAGAGGTCTTAAATCACTTCCACATGGAAGGTGCAAAGGATGTTTATACGCCTCTGAGCACTGAACCATTGTTAGCTCATGACTCCTCTCCCACAGTCGATCCTACACCCTACCGTAAACTTGTTGGATCCCTTCAATATCTCTCCTTTACACGCCCTGACATTGCCTTTGCAATCAATAAACTTGCTCAATTTATGCATGCACCTCGTCAATCACACTGGCAAGCCTTAAAAAGAGTACTTCGCTACTTAAAAGGAACCATTCATCATGGTCTTTTCCTAAACCGTAACTCCCCTCTCACACTCTCGGCGTTCTCGGATTCGGATTGGGGTGGTGTTCATGATGCAGGACGGTCGACCACAACATATTTGGTATATCTTGGAAACAATATTATATCATGGAAATCAACAAAACAGAAATGTGTCTCCCGCTCGTCTACTGAGGCCGAGTACAAAGCCTTAGCCAATGCCTCAGCTGAGCTCCTCTGGCTCAAACATTTACTTCAAGAACTTGGTCTCCCTATTGCAACCTCACCGACTTTATTTTGTGACAACACAGGAGCTACTTACTTGTGTGCTAATCCTATATACCATTCACGTATGAAGCATGTGGCACTAGATTATCATTTTGTTCGTGAACAGGTGTCGGCTCGCCTTCTACGCGTCCTACATGTCAGTTCCCAGGATCAACTTGCAGACATGTTGACTAAACCATTACCTAGAACGCCATTTCTTAAAAATCGATCCAAGATTGGCGTCTCTGATGGAGCCTCTATCTTGCGGGGGCGTATTAGTGACAAATCAATAAATCGGTCAACACAATAATAAACGGAGGGAACTTTTTATTTTTAGTATAGTTTGTATTTATTGCCTTGACTGTATTCTAGAATAGTTCCTCAATCATCTCCTGTAATCACTCTCTATTGGTTGTAATTATGCCTATATATGGCTGTGCATATTGTGAATAATATTTACGAATCATTTAACCCTTCACAGTACTTAACCGATAGGTGGTGATAAGAAAACGGTATGCCAAATGCATCATTAGGATTGTCATGTATCTAGATATGTCAGTAGATCAAATCTATTAGAATAGATGGCCATAGTGATATATGAGAAGCTGAATACATGTGTATGATCATGATAATGCAGTTAGGCACCTTTTCAAATTCAAAAGTGGAATTTCATCTGGATATTTGTCTGTGTGAGAGAAAATTAATCCCAATTGAACTGCAACCAAAGTTAGCAAACAACTATTGTATTTAAAAGGTGAACATCATTAGCAGTAAACCTGCAAGAAGATGTGTAGTATGAAACCTGGATCAGTCAACTCAGTTTCATCATCCTGCTACATAGAGAATAACATTCTTAGCATTATTACATCATACTGGAGAATAAATGCAAAACATTGGTAGAAACAAAATAATCCTAAAAAATCTGTCTATGTATACATACACAGAAAAGTGGTTCTGCTGGAGCATTATGTTTATAAGATAATGTATAAAACTTGGTGAAGAAAGACATATATTCGAGACAATTAGGAACTGGGTTCGAAGGTTAAATTTATGGTGATTATAACGCGCACTATGTTATATCAACGACCAGCTGTATATTCACATTAAGGTGTGAGCATAGAGAAAAACAAAGGAAAAAAACAAATAATACATCAAAGATAAATACCTGAAGAGATAACTTAATTTGAAAACATCGATTTGAAGTATTTAATCCACTTTCGCTAGGGTGAATTTCTGTGGCATACATCAAACATAGAAATCTTATTTAAAGTTTGATCTTGACAGTTAAAGGTATCAAAATAAGAATGAAACACATGCAGATAACTATTTTTTACACGAACCTTCAAACTCATCCATTAAAATGGCCTTTAAAGCTTCAATTTCCATCTCTTGCTCCTGCACGTAATCTGTCATACAAAACTTTAGTAAACAACTGTTTTATCTGCTTTTCATCTTCTCCTCATCTCATTGCCATTTGAAGTTGGTACAAAACAACATTAGATATATATGAAATGATGAGGGAAAAAAGATACATAAATAAGCCTCATACTATTCAATGATGCCATAAGGCTTTTTCAATGAGTAGCGTCTAATATCAACTAAATTCCATCATTAACATGCTTAAATTGTTCTTCTTAAATAGCATGGACTAAATTCCATCATTTCAACAGAACATCTACGTAGTCCTTTTAATTCATTTACGCGTATTTTAAAAAAAAAGCCATTGTTATCACAATCTCAGGCAACATATGATATAAATGCACTTATAGCGTGCATATAAACATGTATATACCATATCAAATTTCTTATTTCTACACATGTATAAAATTTATAAATCAACAGAGCATGTTATGATTTTGCTAATATGCAACCTAGATGTCGTGCTACTCCTGATCCAAAAGTTGATATCAAATATCCAGATCAAAATGGTTTCAATCGTTCAAATATATCAAATTTCCCCCAAAATCAGTTCAACTTCAGTTAAATAAAACTCATGTCACCCTAAATGAATATACAAACATATAGAACACCAAAATTCATGAGATATTGAGATCGTTTCACCGATTCTTCTAACAAACTACTACATGTTACAGATTCAATCAACACCGAACTTATATCGTTTCTTCTTACTGTAATTTCCGCCGATCGATCACCCAATAACACAAACCAAACGTAACAGAGCATATAACTTATATAAAACAAATAATATACATATCTCTTCGTGACGATTAACATGATATAAATGATTAATTTCTATAAGCGAATTACCTGTCATCTTTCTGATACCTTCGTACTTTCTTCTTCAGATTATCTCCGGCGATCGGCGTTGCAATACTTACGCTAACAGTATTAACCATCAAGTTACCACTATGGCGCTAGTGTTGTTAGCGTGTGGTCACCTCCACCAAAGTTATCGTGTGACCTTGTTGATCAATTCACATCCGTCGATCAATCTGCTTCGTTACGAGCTTGTACGTTCCCTTGAAATGCATGTACGGTTAAAGTATACGCATAACCACTTTAGAGTCCTGATTTTTGTCCATGCCTTTTATTTTATTTTATTTGATCGGTGCAAATGATTCGAGACTATATTGCTAAAAATTTGAATTAAACTTTGGGATTCGAGACTGTATTGCTAAAAACTTGAATTAAACTTAGGGGTTGTTTAGTAGTATTTTAATAGTTATTAATAGACTACATTTTAATGGTTTATAGTCATGGGTGAAGGCGCGAAGCTTTTTAGGGGCCGGGAGGTGCTCCCGCCGCCCCTCTTTTCTTCGTTATGTTAATTTTGCTCTGCTAATGCAAATTTTTGTCCCGGTAGTGTAAAATTTTCATATATAACGAGTTCACTCCATTAATTTCGCCCCAACGTCTGTATAAAGATATTCAAGCTCCGCCAATTATATTTGATTAATGGTTAAAAGATAACTTCAAATCTGGATAGTTAAAAAGTTAACATTTAATGGTTATATCTCAACCATTTAGACTGGAGGTGGCAAAAGAAGTCCAATGATGTGATTTTGGGTCATAATGGGTGTTTAAAAAATAAAGATGAGTTAGCTAGGATTAAATAAAAAACACAAGATGGTCAATATGGTTAAAAGCCTTTTTGGAAAAAAATAGGTCAAAATAGGTTTTCAAAATTAGATCTACAAGTCACAATAAGTCAATGTTTCTTTCACTCAAATTGATCGTCTCCGTCGCGTTTCATCTGTTGAGTTTCATCGCGCATCACCCACCTACAGCCTTCCACCTCAGTCGAGTTTCGTTGCGCATCACCGCCGGTACGTCGTATCACCGCCGGTCTGTCGCCTCACCACCGGTCCGCCGCCTCACCGCCGCACCTACAGCATCCCACATTCGTCAAGTTTCATCGTGCACCACCACCGCACCTACAGTCGAGCTCCACATTAGTCTCCACCTCTGTTGAGTTTCATTGCTCACCGCCACCACACCTACAGTCAGACCTCCGTTTCACCACCGCATCACCAACGTTGAGTTATTGAAGGTACCGACCCTTTAAGATGGAGTCGTATATGTATCTCTTTGAGCTCATATATGGATCTATCTATATGTGTTGTTGGATTGTAGAAAACTAGTAAAATAATATTGACTTTTTTTTAAATGATCCATCCTGATCCGAACTCATCCTGATCCGAATCCTTCATGATCCAAACCCATCTGAACAAAACCCATCCTGACCTTTTTTTCTAAATGATACATCCTAACCCAAACCCATCCTGACCCAAATCCATCATAACCTAACAACCAACCCAATCCAACCCGCTCATTTTGCCACCTCTAATTTAGACTTAAAGTTATTTCTTAACCATTTAGACTTAAGGTTATTTTTAATCGTTCAAACTTAAAGTTATTTTTTAACCATTAAGAAGCTATGAACCTTTAATCGCCATTAAGAAGCTATGAACCTTTAAGAGGTAGCATATTAATGATCATTAAAAGACTACTAGAAACCCTTTGGTCGAGCCTAAATTGAAGCTCATTTACTAATTTAAGCTTTGAGTATGCAACTTGCGTATAGCCAGAGCTCAAGCAGAAGAATTTTACACTTGAATGAATACAACTTTGCTACAGCTTTACGTAACCTCATTTTACCACCAACATAGATTGACACAACCTATATCCAGACTATAAAAGTTAGAAATAAAGACTAAATTTATATTTTAACTTAAGTAGTACAAGGACTAGATATGTAGTTCACTTTAAACAAGCCAAATCAAGTTTGTTATCTCGAGCTTGGCTCATTTAGATATGTGTGGTCTAATCAAACTTAAAAATAGTTGTATACTTTGTATAATTAAAAGGATATATTTATTTTGTTTAACAAGCTTATATAAATAATAGACGTCGTTTTGATTTGCTGATCTAATCAAGCTCGATAGGTGAAGTTTTGACTCTTTGCAATAGATGGTTGTACTAATCTAAACTCGACGTGATTCAAATTTCTCAAGAATAGCTCATGAACAACTTACACTCACTCACACAATTACTCATTTTCAAACTTCAATATTACTAATTACCAACATAAAGTTGTATTAGTTGTTGTACAATAAGCATTGAATGTGACACGTGCTTTTTTCTTTCTTTAAAGTTTTATTTTAAACCTAATGCTTTTATATTTTTTACTATTTAACTTTTGTAATTTTTCACTTTCAACTTTTCTCCTCTATAATTCTCATCTTTTATAGTTTTTTCGTTTTACACTTTTGGTCTAAATTTTGAGAGTTAATACGTAGTAACATGTGCATGCGGTTCAACGTTGTTATGTCTATTTTTTCCATTTAACAACCCCATCGCAACTTGTGGGTCCTACTCGACTTATTGTTTTTAATGTTTTACATTTTGCGTGTGTGGTTCAGCGTTTTTACATCTATTTGTCGTTCGATTTCATTTCTTTTTTAATGCGAGCTCTTCCGGTGTTGATGGTCACTGATAATAGTATGACATTAATGTTACTTGGAACGATTTTACGCATGTGACTTAATACTAGTTAAGGCTACATGTAACATGCATAACTGCTTATATCACTAACTACTTCAAAACTTAATTGGTCCGGGCCTTCCCTCAGTTATTACGCCAGGCTTAAGCCCAGTCCAAACCCAGGGCCAGTGTTTAATTTTAGATGGAGGATGATAACTGCAAACTTCTCAAAAACAAAGGGCATAAAAGCAATTTTTATTATTGGGCTAGGGTTTCTAAACGAAATTTGCATATAAAACGATCTTGAGTCATTTTGTCTGCCTTCAAGAACCCTAACAGCAAAACAGGTCGCCGTAGCAAACCCTAGACGGTGACGATCTTGATTTCTTCGTTAATTTCATGTAATTTGATGTGCGATTTCATCTGAATTTGGTGTTTGATGCAGAGTTAATAAGGAGAAATGACGACCGTACCAGGGCAGCTGATTTGGGAGATCGTGAAGAAGAACAACTCGTTTCTTGTGAAGGAGTTTGGAAATGGAACTCAGAGTGTTCAGTTCAGTAAAGAGCCGAATAATCTTTACAATCTTAACTCTTACAAGCACTCTGGTAATCCCCATGTGCATTTTGTTCGATTTTGATACTTGGTTAGTTATGCTTCACCGTAGCTTTGATTATGAAGTTTTAATTATCTGTAACAAAGAAATTTCTTTCAGCTGTTTAGAATTTACAACTAAGAGGTAATTTGTAGCTGTTGATTATAAAGTAATGATTTTGGGAAATCTTAATGCGGTCTTTTGAAAATAGGTATTGATCTGTTATTGTAATCTATTAGCATCAATGTTTAGTGGATATGGTTATTCTTGCCCGAAGTGGGGTGAGATTGAATCATATTTTTTTTTGCCTATAAGCATTGTTTTGTATCTTTGATTGTGTTCTTTCGAAACAAGCTTTTTAGGTGAGGACTTTTTTTTATCACTACTAGTATCTTTGCTTGTTGGTGAACATTTTGATTTTGTTGTCTTTATATTTGCAAAGAAGCAAGCAGATAGTTTGACATATTTGTTGAGTCTTCTGTTGAACGGCTGTAGAATGATTACTTTTGTTACTTGTTAATGGGATGTAAGTAAAAAACATGTCAACTCTGAAACTATTTCTGGTTGTCAGTTATTGCTGTTTGTGGAAGAAATCCACCAATGTTTAGTTGATAGTTTGGTAGTTTTTTTGTGAACTACTAAGTTTTAATCGCTTTGTGGAACCTCTTGGATGTGGGTTGTCGTTGTAAAGGAGCCAAGCTAGATCCTGAACATACTTAAACTTCAGTTTGGCTTGTTTAAAAAAGAATCCATACCCATAGCTCTAGATTGTGTCGTGAGTAATTTTTCATAGTTTTTAACATTTAATTATTTTTATTATGATTATATATGTAAGAATTTTATATATATGTTTTATTAGATAAAATTATTATATTTGTTTGAATGATAGGCTTGTTAGATTGATAGCATCGGCAACCTTGGTAAATGAATCTTAGGCTCATTTCAGCTGATTCGAACTGTTGTGACCTGATTTTGAGTAGCTGATGAGCTACTTGGCTTGTTTACACTCCTAATGTGGCTTCCTTGGAAATTTAAATTTATTTTTTTATTTGTGTTGGCTTTTATTTGCATACATATATTTAACTATTTGATGCATGATCTATACTAATTCTGCTTAGCAAGACCGCAACAGTAATTGTAATAGATTGTTTAATATCACGTGACTTTGTTATAATCTTTATGCAGGACTAGCCAACAAGAAGACTGTTACCATTCAGCCAGCTGGAAAGGAACAAGCTGTTCTGCTCGCAACAACCAAGACCAAGAAACAGGCCAAGCCTGCTAGTTTACTCAACAAGTCTCTTTTGAAAAAGGAATTCCACCGCATGGCTAAGGCAGTCGTTAACCAGGTACCTTTTTGAATGAATCCATATTCATTGGCTATTAAAATGTTGAATATTAATCCTGGCGAATGCTGCCAAGTACTTTGTTTGATGTCGTCCTTTAGCCGAAGTACTTTACTTGAGTTGATTTGCAGGTTGCGAGCAACCACTACAGGCCAGATTTGAAGAAAGCTGCTCTTGCAAGACTGAGTGCTGTTAACAGGAGTCTTAAAGTATCAAAATCTGGTGTCAAGAAGAAGAACAGACAGGCTACAAGAGTTCATGGCAGGAAATGAGAAAGATATGTGTGTCTGTGAACCAAGTTCTTTTTTCATAAAATTTTCAGAATTTTTATGTTTAGACTCTTAAAATCGAATTCATCATCTTTTCATGTCTGTTTTCGTTTGACGTTCTGGGAGTTCAATATGGGTTTTTTTGTTGCATTATCTGTAGAATACTAGATTTTTATTTGGTGCTTCTTACCAGAAGTATGTTTTTGATTATTTTTGCTTAGTTTTTGAATTCACCTGATATGCAAGTCTCTACTCTTTAGTATGAATTCATTTGACTGGTTTTTAATATCAGTTATGTGGTTTTTAGTTTTTTTATTTAATTTTCAGCGTTCTTCAGTTTGTTTGGTCTTTATAATTCTGATTAGAATGATTATCTTTGAGAATTGATAATGTTTGGAAAGCTTTGATGAACCTATCTCAATCTAGATCACCACCTAAAAACCAAAATGCGAAAAGGTAACAAAAGTAATGAAACATGAGTGCAAGAGTTTAAAGCATGGTAGGATTAGTTAGGCAAGTCTTGGTTTGTTATTACATATATCATTCACTTATGAACTTGAGAGGCGGGTATGACTTTGGACCTTAACTTGATAGAAGGTGAGAAATTCTAAATGTCTTGTAATGTTTTGAAAAATATTGTATGGTAGTTTGCTTGAGGACAAGCAAAAGATAAGTGTGGGGATGTGATGTGCGGGTAAAAGCTCGGGTTTAAAAGCACAAAACGGCATATTTATAGCATAACTTCGAGTTCAAATGATCTATTTTGATGTGGTTTGTGTTTGTTAGGGCAGGAACAATTAAGAGTACACTCCGGGGGTCATATGGGATGTCGGAATGGAGCCCGGAACAGTCGGATACGCGAAACAAACAAAAGGAAAAAATGCAGTTTCTGGAGCCCGTCGCCGACGCCCTAATAGGCCGTCGCCGACGCCTCCTAGTTTGTCATATCGGATTTTTAATGCCCACTTGTTTTGTTTGATTTGTTAAAACGAGGCTTTTCAAGTTGCAGCTAAAAAGACCATATAATAGGGAGGAAAAGGAGGAAAAAGCACCAATGCACATGAGGCTATGATCCTTTCACTTTGTTTTGTCTCTAAGATCCATCATCTTCATCATTAACCATCTTCTTCATCATCAACAATTTTTCTTCATCACCATCAATCATCCATGAAGATTTAGAGAGAAATTTTGACAAGTGAAGCTTTTCATCATCAACAAAGTCAAGCAAAATCAAAGTGATATGGAATTGCAAACAAGATCATCACCCGGATTCCAAGCCTCAAACAACATGAGAGGCTAATCTTCTTTGGGTTTTCCCCCGGTTTGCATATTGTAAGACTATGGTTTGTTAACTTTGAAAACTAGATTGCATCTTTGTGTTTTGTATTTGAGTGCTTGAAACATTTATGCTAGTACTTTGAGCTTAACTTGAATTCCCAAATTGAATGAATGATCATGAAATTTGTCTTTGAGAAATGGAGTTGTTCATGTGTGCTATGTATATGTAGAGTTTGAATGTTCTTGTGTAATGAAGTGTATTATTGTCCATGTTAACGTTGACGATTCTTGACACCTAAACCTTGTAACGATGAACTCATTAGCATAAATCATACCTTTGATGCAAGTTAGTTGGATTGGTAGAACCATAACCTTATGATATCAACCGGGGGTGAACCTTGTTATTAAGCTTAGTTTTGTTAACCATTGTTCTAAGTTCTCAAGTTCTATTAATCATTTTTAAGTAACCTTTTTTGTTTTGTTCATTTCTTTGTGTTGGACAAAGTCCCAACACCATTTCAAGTAAACATACTAAAGCTTTTATAAACAAAATAGCAAGCTTCATAATTAACTTGATAGTCCAATTCAAGTCTAAACACAAACCACATACTCCTTGTGATTCGACACCCTTCTTACCATTTGCTACATAGTTTTGGTACTAAGGAACTATACAAATACTATCTTTGACTAGTGCACGCGACAAGCCGGTCAAATTTTGTGGACTAGCATGTGATGTGCTAGTATGTTTTTCACTCAAAACCATATGCAATAATGTGAGCATAAGCTTGTAAAGCAATCGTGCCTCCACTGCTTTAATGGAATAATTCCCAGATCAAAGGACTTTTGTGGTTTTTGGGCTTAGGCTTGGGTGAGGAATAAAGCTTTATTTAGTGGCTAATGTGATGAGAAATCCAAAACAATACAAACTACTAATAACGGTATTCGGGTAATTTCTATCCCAACGTTTTTCTTATTCTATTTTTTTCTTTTTCTTGACATCTTTTATTCAAACATGATGTATATATTCTTTTCATTTCATTTTTTTTTTCTGTTCCTTTTAATTCTGTAGTTGTCTTTATTAAGTGGTTATTGAAGTTTCACAATTCATGCTAATTGATTGGTTGTCAAAGAGGTGAGAAGCTTGCTTCTACACAATTTTTTACAATTGCAGGATTTGTGCTACTTAGATTGAAAAGCTAATGCCAATAAAAAGTGAAGAAATCCAGGTGCACATGTTCCTTTTAGCATGATTATCTTAGTAGTTTGAATAAGTGGAACGTTTTTTTAGGTCGGGAAAACCTTTGGGGAAGAAATTTGTATCACATCCCTTATGTTTTGAAAACATTTTCACCCACATTGAGGACAATGTCAACATTAAGTGTGGGGATGGGGGAAAAATAGAAAAATTAGAAAAATTTTCAAACTTTCAAATACGTTTTGGTCCTCATTTTATGCAAACAACTTAGATTGTCACCAAAAGATTTTCAAACCGAGAAAATTAGGTAAAAGGTCGTTAGTCATGGTTGCCTCGAATAGTCTCACTAAGTGCCTTTAAAGAAAACTTTAAGTGAGATGCCTAGCTAGTTTTAGCATGCTTTAAAAATAGTCACACATGCTACATGTCGGCAACCCATTTCTCCTCCATCATGTGAGTTTTGAGCCATACTTACCTAGATTGCTAGATCACTTACATATATATAAAAGTTCATTTGTTGAGTGTGATCATTATGCGCTTAATTGGTAGAACTTGTATGGTTTGATACGTGCTAAGACCGCAAAGGAATATGTGAACGGAAATGAAAAGGCATTAGGATCCCCCATTATTCCCTATTACCCATAAAGATTACAAAACTATACCCCTAGTTGCCAATTTTGAGCCTATTTATGCGAACACAAGTGTGTGTAATAAATTGTCCTTTCATTTGTCAACCCACTAGCCGAGCATCAAAGAGTTATCCTCTTGAAAATTTTGATGAGAATCCAATTGATTTTGTCCATGTGTTAATCAAATTAGTGTTCTTTAGTTATATAAAAAAAATGAAATGAAAAGAATATATACATCGTGTTTGAAGAAAAGATGTCAAGAAAAAAAAATAGAATAAGAAAAACGTTGGGATAGAAATTACCCGAATACCGTTATTAGTAGTTTGTATTGTTTTGGATTTCTCATCACATTAGCCACTAAATAAAGCTTTATTCCTCACCCAAGCCTAAGCCCAAAAACCACAAAAGTCCTTTGATCTGGGAATTATTCCATTAAAGTAGTGGAGACACGATTGCTTTACAAGCTTATGCTCACATTATTGCATATGGTTTTGAGTGAAAAACATACTAGCACATCACATGCTAGTCCACAAAATAGCCGAGAGGAGCGTATCATTGTGAAGGGCATGAAACATGAGTGCAAGAGTTTAAAGCACGGTAGGATTAGTTAGGCAAGTCTTGGTTTGTTATTACATATATCATTCACTTATGAACTTGAGAGGCGGGTATGACTTTGGACCTTAACTTGATAGAAGGTGAGAAATTCTAAATGTCTTGTAATGTTTTGAAAAATATTGTATGGTAGTTTGCTTGAGGACAAGCAAAAGATAAGTGTGGGGATGTGATGCGCGGGTAAAAGCTCGGGTTTAAAAGCACAAAACGGCATATTTATAGCATAACTTCGAGTTCAAATGATCTATTTTGATGTGGTTTGTGTTTGTTAGGGCAGGAACAATTAAGAGTACACTCCGGGGGTCATATGGAATGTCGGAATGGAGCCCGGAACAGTCAGATACGCGAAACAAACAAAAGGAAAAAATGCAGTTTCTGGAGCCCGTCGCCGACGCCCTAATAGGCCGTCGCCGACGCCTCCTAGTTTGTCATATCGGATTTTTAATGCCCACTTGTTTTGTTTGATTTGTTAAAACGAGGCTTTTCAAGTTGCAGCTAAAAAGACCATATAATAGGGAGGAAAAGGAGGAAAAAGCACCAATGCACATGAGGCTATGATCCTTTCACTTTGTTTTGTCTCCAAGATCCATCATCTTCATCATTAACCATCTTGTTCATCATCAACAATTTTTCTTCATCACCATCAATCATCCATGAAGATTTAGAGAGAAATTTTGACAAGTGAAGCTTTTCATCATCAACAAAGTCAAGCAAAATCAAAGTGATATGGAATTGCAAACAAGATCATCACCCGGATTCCAAGCCTCAAACAACATGAGAGGCTAATCTTCTTTGGGTTTTCCCCCGGTTTGCATATTGTAAGACTATGGTTTGTTAACTTTGAAAACTAGATTGCATCTTTGTGTTTTGTATTTGAGTGCTTGAAACATTTATGCTAGTACTTGAGCTTAAGTTGAATTCCAAAATTGAATGAATGATCATGAAATTTGTCTTTGAGAAATGGAGTTGTTCATGTGTGCTATGTATATGTAGAGTTTGAATGTTCTTGTGTAATGAAGTGTATTATTGTCCATGTTAACGTTGACGATTCTTGACACCTAAACCTTGTAACGATGAACTCATTAGCATAAATCATACCTTTGATGCAAGTTAGTTGGATTGGTAGAACCATAACCTTATGATATCAACCGGGGGTGAACCTTGTTATTAAGCTTAGTTTTGTTAACCATTGTTCTAAGTTCTCAAGTTCTATTAATCATTTTTAAGTAACCTTTTTGTTTTGTTCATTTCTTTGTGTTGGACAAAGTCCCAACACCATTTCAAGTAAACATACTAAAGCTTTTATAAACAAAATAGCAAGCTTCATAATTAACTCAATAGTCCAATTCAAGTCTAAACACAAACCACATACTCCTTGTGATTCGACACCCTTCTTACCATTTGCTACATAGTTTTGGTACTAAGGAACTATACAAATACTATCTTTGACTAGTGCACGCGACAAGCCGGTCAAATTTTGATCTCTCATGTTGTCTATGAATCCTAAAAATCGAAAGAAGTTTCAAATTTACTAGGAAAATCTCAGTGATCAATCAGTTTTACATTTATTCCTTTAAATCATCTATCACCTATGAAAACCATAGTATGAGCAAATCATCGCAACCAGCATTACACCCGTTGTGATTTGTCAACTGAGATGGCATTTCCAAACAATTTTACATGCACTGTTTTTGATAGTTTAGGTCGTCTTGCATAGACATGGTCTGCCTGTTACAGTATCTGTATTTCTTTTTTAATTACAAGGTCCCTAAAGTAGGGTGAACAATCCGGAACCATGCTCTATGCACTCAGCATTCATGAAGACCAACTTCACCTCTATAAATACCGTCACACCTTATAAGGTTACAATCATGCAGCACATTCGGTTCACACTTAAACCTCGCAACAAATATGATATATTAGAGCTCTTTGTTTTGGATATATGAGACACCCACCTAAAGTGATTCAACACCAATCGAGAAGACGAGAGGGTTGTGAAGATGATCTTTTTATGCGTCCTAAAGGACTTAAATCTCCGAAGGTAGCTATAGTTTCCTCCACAAATTTCAACTTTACATAGCTTTCAACCGAACCATACAAATTATTAGAGTTCGTTCGCAAACCAGGAATGCGCTAATGGTCTAATCGCCTTTCTCGTCAGATTCGTAGATGCTCAGCTTATTAACTGCTTAGACTCACCCTGAAACGCATACTTAAATCTGCCAATTAAAACCTTTTGAAGGCTCAAACTTTACGAAAAACGAACATGTATACTTTTCAAAAACATTCTCATAAACGTTTATTAATGATGCCTACTTGTTACACATATCAAACTTTCACCACGACTCATCTATAATTTAAATCTATAAATTTAACCACTTCTTGTTATATAACCTAAATAACACCTCTTATATAAGGCTATAAGCCTATTATAACCTAAATAACACCTGTTATATAACATTCTAAGCCTAATAAAATATATAATATCCATTCACATTACCTTATTAGTTGGTTATTTATTAGATTAATTATTAAAATATTAATTGGTAGATTCCTAGATTAGATTACTTAGGCGCGGACTACAGTTCCGCTTGTTTTGTGTTGGAGAGCTTGACCTCATCTCAGACTCAGGCTCTAGCAGGGGTTCAAACTCTCTTCTTTATTATTTAATCAATTTTATCATATTTTTATATAATAAAAATTAATTATATAATAAAAATTAATTATATAAATATATATTTAATAAATTATACAATAAAAAGTTTAATTAGATTCGCCAGCTCCTGACTCGAGCTTATTTAAGCTCAACTTGATCTAGGTTTTGACGAGCAGCTCACGGGACGTCTTGACTCGTTTACACCTCTAGTGTTACATTCTAATGTTAGTTTAAAATTTAAAAATTATTGGTAGATCAACTATTAAATTATTTGTTTTAATTTGGTTGCATCTTCTTGCTGTGTGACCTGAATTAATTCAGACCATACTATACTAAAAAAAATTATATTTAGCTATAGACGGTCTATCCTAATATTCCGACCCCCATGAAAAAAAAATTGATCCGCCGATAATCTATGCACACTTTAGGTTTATATAATGTGTCTTTATATACATAACACAATCCTATCTTTCGATCTTTGGACATTCAAAGAACTTTTTATCCGGTCAGATCATAGAACTTAACTAAAGTTTACGAATAATAATGTACATTTTACAATAAAAGAATACACACGATGGTAATCACATAAACAATGTTCTGATTCAAGTCATGCTAAAAGGTTGATGCAACTTAAAAAATCTTCATGTAACTTTTTTTAGACTTAACATGTCATCGTCTGAAAATATAGAGCGTCTTTTTGTTGGAAAAATATATGGTTTAATTTGAATAACAGATACATATTTAACATATAAACATCTTTACCTACACGTGACACTGATCACCAAGTAATCCGCTTCGAGCCACATATGAAGCCAAGCAAGCTCGCACCCATCATGGTCCGTCTATTTATCACTTTCTTATGTTCTTAGATTTCATACTAATGTGTTACAAAATATTCTCTCCTTAAGTTTGATACCATGCAATCCATGATACCAAATTTGTTAGAAATTATCCTCCCTAAACATGTACAAAAATGAGACATCAACAGTCATTTACTGAAATGTAAATAAAAGATTGTGATTAAGTAGCTTTAATCACTAGTAAATTGTTTTCTCCTTAGGTCAATGTAAAGTATTCAGCCAAATGATGATTGCAAAGAATCAAATATATGTGATGATATCCGATTTTTCTTTTATAGTCAGATTTTATGGTCCTACTTTGGGATAGAATGATGGATAGATAATGATGTTATTTTATTATCATTTTATTCTTCATTATATAGTGGTGTTATTTTAAGGTGAGATTATTTTACAAAGTATATTTTTATTATAAAGTGTGAGAAGACACAATGAGACTAAAAAATCATTAAAAAAATTATCTCATAATTTAAATCGAATTTCAAAAAAGTACTTCGGAGTCTCTGTTCCCTTCGTCGTTCTTTAAAAAAATAAAAATAAATAAATAAAATTTATTGTGTCTTTTTATGATACAATGATGTCATTGTGTCAAAAAAAAAACACAAGGACGTCATTGTGTCTATTGTGTCTTTCATAAATGACACAATAAAAAAAACGTTAATTTTTTATTTTTTTATTTTATGTTTACTTTTTTTTTTCTTAGTGAGGACGACTAGGGGAACAAAAGCTAGGAATTACTTTTTTAAAATTCGATTTAAATTGTGAGATATAATTTTTTTGTGGCATTTTTTTACTATTGTGTCTACTCACACTTTAAGTAAAAATACACTTTGTATTTAAACCTCTTTTGTTATTTTATTATCATTTTAGTCAATCTTTTTTTATTCTTCTTTTTTTAAGGGAAAAAAAGAACATGCTTATTGTTTCAATTTTAGGTCTTGTTTCTATTTTTTTCTATTTTTTATTTTTTGTTTCATCTATTTTTTTTCTAATTTTTCATTTCACTTCATGTTTCATTTTATATTAACCTTTATTATTAATATAAACAACAAATTCCTAAGTCAGATTTGTGCTGCTTAACCCTCGTATTTATTTTATCAGCGATTGACAATAATATTTTTCATGTTTCAACGACCCCGCCGCAACGTATTTTAGCGTTCATTTTAACCACACCGTAAACAAAGGTGTTTTTATCCGTTACGTATTACTAAATTATAAAGTAAGAAAATAGATAGGACAAAGGTTTGTGCGTCGATCTAAATCCGTCCACATATAACATACCTTCAAACAAATTGAGTCGAGTTCGAGCTTGATAGGAGTTGAGATCATTTGATTATTTCGACTAATTTAAATTAAAGCTCAAGCTTGGATGAGTAGCTCAACTTACCTTCATGATGCATGTTCTCGGCTCGGTTGAAAATTGTATATTTTGTATTTATAAAAACGTTTAAAGTCTTGAACATATTTAATTTGTAAGCTTATTATCTTATATAATTTCATTTGAATATGTAAGTCTTTATTTTATAAAAATATAATCTACAAACGTTTGTTTAAACATTATATATAATTTTGTTAAGTAATAACTCATTACGTGTCCTTTGCATTTTAAAATCTTATGATTTACCACGTTATATTTTATTATATATATATATTGTCTTGACTAATGTAAGATTTGTTTATTGATAACTTGGTTTGTAAAAGTTATTCTCAACAAAAGTTATTGTAAATGCGCACAAAAAAGGGAGACATATGTCAAAAGGTTCTCAAAAAGTCCTTAAGGTAATAAAAACCAACAATAACAACGGTTGCATGTGTACACGTGGCTTAAAAAGAACGAGAGAAAAAAAAAAGAAAAAAAAAAAAAGATTTTTAAATAAGGTCTCTCTGAATATAATCTTTTAGGTATAACTGTAGATTTAGGGGATGCCCAAAAACAAAGGTAAGGGGGTGGGGGCGCCCACGGTCACGGCATGCGCGGGCATTGAGCGGCAATACTGCCGCCACCCCCCTCTATGCCACATTTCCCAATTTCTCGGCATTTAGACGCCGTGAACTTTTGTATGTATGTGATATAGTGGTGTGGTGTATGAGGTGTGGTAACCGTCATCAAAATTGAGTTTGTGGTGTACTATAGTGTGTATGGTGTGAACACGCATTTCATCTGAAAAAATAGTTTTATTCTTTATTTTTACTTCAGAACTAACTTAAAAGAAAAACAAAAATAATAGGTTGGTGCCAAAAATAAAATATAATAAAAGCAAATGGGGGCATAAATAAGGTCAGATGGGGCCACACAAGCATAATTAAAGCAATTGAATTTGTAAATCACTAAGTTTTTTCTTTTGATTTTTAATTTCAAATAGTTTTAGTTTCTTTAATATTACTTTTAATTTTTGTTGTTTATGTTACGAGTAACTTTGTAAAATAGTAACCACCTTTTAAGAATATTCTAATTAGGAAACTAAAGTTTAAAAAATGTTTAAAAATGACTTTATACACTAAGCGCCAATTTTGTATTCGCATTTTGATCTCTCTTTTATATAGCTTCATGCCACTAGGAGTGTGCACGATTCGGTTTGGTTCAATTTTTTGCTCTCACCGAATCGATAACCGACCGTCGGTTATTGCAAAACCAATAACCGAAACCGTAACCGAGATTCGGTTTCGGTTCGGTTTTTATTTTTTGCTTTTTGGTTCGGTTTCGGTTAGTTATCCAACATATTTTTTTTAGTTTTTTTTTGCTTTGATTCGGTTTTAGTTCGTTATTTTATCAAGTAGCCATAAATTTTAAAAATACAATTATTATCTTTCTAGATGTCTATATCAAAAATCTTATTAAATAACAAATAAATGAGTAAATTCAGAAAGAAAATGAATTATTGTATTATTTTATTATTGATAATTAAAAATACTAACTATATAAAAGTGTAATAACTATTACAAACGTTGTAAATGTAAAAATCTAAACTTAATTTATTCAACCTTTATATAATAGTAGATTTGAACTAAATAACTATTTATGTAAAAGAGATAGTTTTAATTTTAAATATTATAAAAAAATTCTATCGTTTTAACATAATAACATTTCAAGGTATTCAAGGTATAAAACTAGGAATACATGAAAATATGTAGGAAAAGCTTGAAAGTATGAATGGTTCGGTTCGGTTTCGGTTAATTCGGTTAACCAAGGATACAAAACCGAAACCGAAACTGATTTTCGGTTAATTTGGTTTTCGGTTTATTCGATTTTCGGTTAATTTCGATTCGGTTTCGTCGGTTAACGGTTCGGTTTGGTTAATGGTTCGGTTTTTGCTCACCCCTACATGCCACCACTAGGTTTCCACCAACCGGTTCCATATCTAACATATAAAGAAGGTAAATCACATGTCTTAAAAGTAGATTAGGTTGTGTCAGGTTTAACCTCTTAAAGATACCAACCTCTTTTATATATATGCTTCACAAAGCCCGACTGTTATAACTTGACTCTACGTAGGCTAATTTTTATGTTTAAGAGCTTAAACTCAGTTGAAGTGTAACTCGAAAATTTTTAAAACCCCCAGTAAAAATGACTTAATAAACAATCAACTCGTTTAATTTATTTTATTTAGAGCTGACAACTCATCTTACAAATTTCTAATTAGGGGTGTCAATAATTGAATCGGATTTAAAAAACTCAAAATTCGATTTGAAGTCTAATTATTATATTCGAGTCGAATTATGAAATTGTGATTTTCGATTCAAAATTCAAATAAGAAATATACATACTTACACTTATTTATTTTATATGCTAACCATATAAATATGTATTTTAGAAATTAAGAATTAAAATTACAAAAAATATGTAATCTAAAATTTTAAATGCTAATTGGTATTTTTTTTAAACTTAAAGTTAAAATATTTTGAATGCAACGATTGTTTTTTAATCATTTTGAGATATTATTCGATTAATTACTAAATACGAGTAGAATAATTCAAATTCGATCCCAATTCAAAAATATTTTCGAATACGAATTGAATTACAATTCCTGTTTGAAAAACTCGAATTCAATTCGGTCCTAATTCGATTAATTTTTTTTGAATTTAATTCGAATTCGAATCCTGTTTGTAAATTTTAAATTTTAGCAACTTAATTCTAATTATACACAAAACTAATTTCTATTAATCTCTTAAAGATGAAACTCGAGGCATTAATCTTATAAAAAAAATTATCACTCTAATTTCAATTTCTTTTAAACAGTTAATTGCATCACTGACGATCTATTAATCCATTCTAATATCAATTGACTTTGTAATTATAATATACACCGCATTTTTTTTCCACAACGACAATTTTATCTCCACCTTGAATCCACTCGTTTATCACACTACAATACTACATAATAAATAATAATATATTTACCCGTACTTTTTTTAAAGACAAATATACGACCCTACTTTGAAGAATATGTGTTATCTTAATCGGACTCATTTATCCGTTTTCCAGCCAGAACCGCACCTCCAATCATCTCAGAAGGAAACCCATTGCTTAAAAAAACCCCAACTTAACTATTTGGAATCGTTACGCAACCTCCACAAACCGCTCGTTTGATGACTCTAGTGCGTAGTTTCAATCATTCTAGTTGTATTGTCATTTGTGCGTCATTATTGCACTCTTGTAAGTGGGCATCTTTCAAGAGTGGTAGGGTAAGCATTTTCAAGTGTTATTAACTTATTATATACTATAAATGCATATCAAATGTTAATTTCATTTTTACATAATAAAAACAAAAAGAATTAAATGTTTTCTTAACATGTCATAAGAGGATATTTTTGAACATGTTTTTTTTAATTTAATTGTCTAAGTATGGCTTTCTTGACATGTTAAGCAATAAGTTAACAGAAATATATTTAGGAATAAGATTTGTAAAACACCTTTGTAATTTTCAATGCACGTTTATAACCAGAGTGTACAAATGAAAATCTTATGGCCCTAGGAATGAATATGACGATCTAAATGACAAAAATTATAACCATTCTTTTAAATGAACAAGTAATTAGAAAGTTTAAAGATAGAATGTACCATGTGTAAAAAAATGTATAAAATTTTTAGTATTCATAATATAAAACTAAAACTTCAAAGTATTTTAGAAGTCAAATAACCATTATTCAACACCTAGGTGGTGTTTGTTTTTTAGAAAAAGAGCTTCTAAAGCTTTTTTGTGTGCGTCAAAAAGAGGCGGGCAGATGTTTGAGGTCTGCAGAGTGTTTGTTTTTTTGAAGACGTTTCATTAAAAAACGTCTGCGTGACCTCTTCTTGGAGAAGAGGTGGACTAATGTCTTCTTACCTCTGCAAACCTCTTCTAACCAAAAGAAAAAAAAACCCTCCTCCGATCACCATCCCACCTCAAACCACCGTCACCACCACCACCACCACCGCCGGAGTTCACCTGCCCCAGCTCCGACGAACTCATGGCCGACCCCGTCATCATCTCCTCCGGCCAAACGTTTGAACGAAACTGCGTTGTTGCTTGCATAACCCTCTCGTTCAAGTCAACAAACGGCATCTCTTCCAAACTGGCCTACGCGCCAGATTCCATAAAATACCTAAATCCACAATCAAACCCTTGAATTCAATCGAATCAAATCAACTCAAATTCTGCAATTCGACCCCATATTCGCGCAATTCCCTCCGAATCACACCTTCGATTCTTCAATTGCTGCTACAGATCGAAAGATCTATAACAATATCACACTCAACGGCGTCCAATCTGCTCTTGTGTTGCGAAGTTGTTGAAATTGCGTAAGGATGTTTCCTGGAATGATGGATCCGGAGATGCTGAGACTTGCTCAAGAGTAGATGAGTCGTATGTCACCAGCGGACTTAGCAAGGATCCAACAACAGGTCAGTTTCCGTTTTTAAGTAATTTATCATTTGAAGGATTCAAGGCAACAATTATTAAAGAACAGATGCATTTTTTTAATTGATTTGATTATTTTCTGTACATGCTAAGTTACCAGGTACTTTCTAAATTTCGATTTGGGTTTATATTGTTTGTAATGTACGTTATCCTACGAGATTTACGGAATTGAAGGCCGGATCATAGAATAAGATTCATGTTCTCACTTGAAATCCAGGGCTAGCAAGCTTTTATCAATGATTTCTAACCTTTCGAAAGTGTTCTTGATGAAAACCGTGGAATGATAGTTTTAAAAGTTTTGTCTGACCTGAAAGTGTGAATGACAATGTGCAGAGCACACAGGTAAATGCATTTTTAGCAAACCTGGTGCATAAAGAATTATCAGACTTGGTTTGGTGTCTGTGATCATTCTGCCATGGAAGAGCAATACCACTGGTTTCTCTGAGACCTTTGATTACGATCAGTGTTTTGTGGATTTAGGTATTTTATGGCTGTCGCTTGAAGGTGTTGGTTTGTGATGTCGGTCGAGGATGATATTTGAAGGTCGATCGAAGATGGTTGGGTCGAAGGTGAGTGATTGATTGGGAAAGTGAGATTGGGAAGGGTGGGATGTGTTTGTTTTATAATAATAATAATAATAAAATAATAATAATAATAATAATAATAACAACATTACATATGTTAAAAACAAACAGTCTTTTTCTTACAGACTGCAGACGTTTGGTCCACATCTTCTGCTACAGATGTCTGCAGATGTGGTCTGCAGACTGCAGACGTTTTACCTCTTCAGAAACAAACAACACCCTAGTCTCTTTCCCTCAAGTGACGCGACGCAGCATGACCATAGCCGCTTATGTAGCACTCATGCCCCTTGCTCGCAATACCATTTGACCACACACTCACACAGTGTCGTGACGAGAAGAATGTGGAGAAGTCCCTGCCCTGGGTGGAAATACTGACATCCCGTTCCCGTCTTCAGTTTTTAATCCCCGAGCTGGTGAGTGGTGAATGTTCACAGGGCTCCACCAGATGAGTTTGTGTGTTGGGAGTTACACTGAATAACTTCCGCATCACACTAGAAGAACGAGGAAAAAATAAAACGATACACCGTAAAATTAAAAAATCTAGTGTAGTTAGAAAAATCTGACGTGACAATCTGGATAAACCGAAAAATCAAGACTCCCTCTCCTCTCACAAACGTCGTTATCACCAAAAAGCATGTCACGCATGACAACGCACGTGACAAATCCTTAACCCACAGGCACCCATTTCAAAACGAATTCCTCGTGTCGGAAAACAAGATATTTATAGCCGTCGGAGCCACCAATCAACGGCGGAGACACCTCACTGACGGCTCAACGCCACCCAATCACCACCACCAAACATTCACACCACCGAATGCACAAATCAATCACAAATTTTCATCCCCATTGATCTTCTTCAACATCTAACAACCCCAAAACATGAATCTATCCAAATGGGTTCTTCAATTTTTCGTTATTTTTTCCCTTCTTAAACCCCAATTCTCCATTGGGGATTTTGAGATTTCGAAGAAATTTCTCGAAATCGCGAAGAAAGATGAGGTTTTTGAGTGGATGGTGGGGATTAGGAGGAGGATACATGAGTATCCTGAACTGGGTTATGAAGAATTTGAAACAAGTAAGATTATCAGAGATGAATTGGGGAAATTAGGGATTGATTATAAGTTTCCGGTGGCAGTTACTGGTGTTGTTGGGTTTATCGGCTCCGGTGAGCCTCCGTTTGTTGCTATTAGAGCAGATATGGATGCTCTTCCTATGCAGGTTTGATTTGTTTATGATTTCATGCTTTATTGCTTCTGATTTTTAAGTTTGTTAAGCTGTTGGGTACGAAGTTATTGCAAGTGATAAATTGGGTGTCTGTTGGCATTATGTAGAAATTGACTTTTGTTGATACAGTTTTGAACTTCTTACAGCTAATGTAAGTTTGTTAAGTTGTGTTTGTGGTTGTTACAATTTACAAGTAATAATTTGGGTGTTTGTTGGCATTATATAAAAGAATTAGACTTTTGTTGTATTTTGACTTTCATCTTGAAAGTAAGAAGTTAAGGGCAGTTGCAGAGTGATAAGTTTTGGACTTATAGCTAATGTAAGATTGTAAAGTTGTGTTTGAGGCTATTGCAAGTAATAGTTTGGGGATCTATTGCCATTCTGTAGGGACTTGTCTTTTGTTGTATGTTTGACTTTTATCTTGAATATAATAAGTTAAGAACAGTTGTAGTGTGATACAGTTTTGAAGTTGTTATAGCTAGTGTAATATTGTTAACTCGTGTGTGACGTTTGCAAGCGATAACTAGGAAAATCTGTGACCAAAGCGTAGGTGTGTAAAATGGTGTCCCTCTCCATGAGGTCGAGGAAAGTCCCGCAGTGGACGGTGGCGTGTTGCTAGGAGTGGATTTTATTGCTGTTAAAAAGGGGAAAATCTGTTGACTTTGGATAGAAACACAAACATTTGTTATATACTTATATGTTTAAATTTTGTGATTAGGAAATGGTGGAATGGGAACACAAGAGTAAAGTTCCGGGAAAGATGCATGCTTGTGGCCATGATGCTCATGTCACTATGCTTCTTGGGGCGGCCAAGATTCTTAAAGACCATATCCATCTTTTGAAGGTTTGTTGATTTTGTTTTATCATAGTGTCTTGCATTTAAATTGATTGTCGAGTGTTTGGGTAAAAGTAGTTGTGATTCTAATTAATTTATGATCAAAATAATAAAATTCAGAGGAACAAGTAAGAGACCATCGTGAGAATACTGATTTGTGAGTTGCGTTACCTTTTAGTTCCAAACACGAAAAGCGATCCATTTACATATGATTACCTTTCAGTTCACATGTGATTACCTTTATTATAGTGTTTGGCCCCACTCAACCCTATTCGTACCAAAATCTTGTTTCTCGCACCTATTATAGTGCAATAGGTGAGCATTGATCCTATAAAAGACGCGTTACTTATTTTTACCGAAAAAGTTAAAGGTGGTAAATGAGGAGGTCTGATGGGTTTGGTAACGGTTTGAAACATATTGATTTTGGTATGCATCGGGCTGAGTTGGGCCAAACACTTTTGTACAAGACTTTAATTACCTGTGAACAGTTAGTGTGTTAGATATTACAAAATTATATCATATCATAAGAATCTAGTTTTTGAATAGAATGATAACTGATGTGTGACTTTTACTATGGCTGACCAATATCCTTTTTAGCTATTATTTTTTACCCATTTGACCCATTAGTGATAAAACATATTCCAAATCAAGCCATGGAAACAATAATTATTGTTTTATGTTTCTTAATTTTGTAGGGAACAGTAGTTCTTGTTTTTCAACCAGCCGAGGAAGGCGGTGGTGGGGCAATACAGGTGGTGGACAGTGGCGTTCTCAAGGACGTGAAAGCTATATTTGGTCTACATGTATCTCCATCTTTACCTTTAGGTCAAGTGTCTTCTAAATCAGGCACTCTGTTAGCTGGTAGTGGTTTCTTTGAAGCTGTCATAACCGGAAAAGGAGGTCATGCGGCCATTCCCCAACACTCTATCGACCCGATATTAGCAGCTGCAAATGTTGTAGTTAGTTTACAACAACTTGTCTCACGAGAAGCCGACCCTCTTGATTCACAGGTATGTTAAAAGCTATTGCTTTGATAAGGTAACTATGAGCACTAAAAGATGTAACCCATGCAGGTAGTTACAGTTGCTAAGTTTCAAGGTGGTGGTGCGTTCAATGTTATTCCGGATTCAGTCACCATTGGTGGCACATTTCGAGCTTTTTCTAAAGAAAGTTTCATGCAACTTAAGCAGCGGATTGAGGAGGTAATTATTTAAGGAATTATGCCAACCTTATAGTAACCAACTAACTATAACCAAGTTTCATCACCATTCCTCTAAAGTCGCTCAAAGTTTTTTCTAACTATAAAAATACGTTACAAAATTTATTATAAATGTTAAAATTCAGGGACCTAAATGTGAGATATATGATACTTCGTTACTATCTGGTGATCATTATTTTCAAGTTTAACCAGAATCAGGAGGTAACTGTGAAGAAAAAGTCACTAAATAATAACCAGGTGTTTTAATCGTCCATAGGTCGTTTAGTTTTAAAAATTGTTATGAATTTTATATCGACGGAACAATCTTTGACCCTACCAATAGGTATGCTATGAGTGGGATTATATTGGGTGGGTTTGTTTATAGCAATGGAACAAAATTGTGTTGAAAAGCAAGTATTATAAAAAACAAAGTGTGAGGAACAGCTGGGATCAGCAACCAGAACATCATTTCCCATTTTTTAGTATGTTTGTTGTCTTAGTGATGTTTCTTTGTCTGCCATGAACTACCAACAATAATTGTACAAACGTGTATAAGAGGAGGATTATTCTCCTCTGTTTAATGCATCAGAAAAACAACAATTCCTCAATCAATTCAATCATCTTGTTAAGATGGTATCAGAGCAGTGTTTACACTAATATGCTCATCATCTACCCCAGCCTTTCAACCACATAAACCTGGTCACCATGTCCGAAGACGGCAACCAGAATGAGTTATCCATTCAACTCGCCAACCTGCTTAAGCAGGGGATTCAATCCCAACCAAAAAAACCCAAACTTTCAGATAGTTTGCAGATCAATCTCAAACTAAATAGCCAAAACTATGCCCTGTGGACCCGTATGATTCGGGTTGCCATCGGTGGAAGATCGAAGACATTGTTAGAACATTTGTCTTCAAATCCTCCAGAAAAAACCGACGACACCTACGAACAGTGGGAACAGGATGATCTGGTAGTATTCTCTTGGCTCATACAGAATATTGAACCCATCATCGCAGGCAACCTAACCGAGTTTCCCACAGCGAAATCGTTGTGGGATGCCTTGGTGGTTACCTACAGCAGTGGCAAAGACAAGCTGCAGACGTTCAATCTTCATGTTAAAGCCAATGACATCAAACAAAATGGCATGTCTCTAGAAGATTTTTGGATCACGCTTCAAGGGATATGGGGAGAAATTGATAGAACTGACCCAAATCCGATGACTTGCTCACAAGACATCAAAACATATCTCAAAATCAGGTCAGAGCAAAAACTCTTCCAATTTCTTAAAGCCCTTGATCAGAAATATGAACCCATCAAACGAGAGATCCTCCGACTCGAACCACTCCCGACTGCAGAGGCGGCCTATGCCACCGTTCGAAAGGAGACTGCACACCAGAATATTCTGGGAGTCAACCTCACCAACACGAATGGCATAGGAGCAGGGTTACTTACCGCCGAAACAGAGGGACTAGGGCTCGTAACGAGAGGGCCTAGGAGGTTCGAAGGGAGGAAGACCGGAACAGTCAAAGATGATAAAACTCACCTGAAATGCGATCACTGTGGGATGACAAAACATACCAAAGAACAATGCTTCAAGATCGTTGGCTATCCCGAATGGTGGTCCGATGGCCATAAAAAAGGGAGCAAGACAATCGGACAGGAGAAGGGAAAAGCCGCCTCGGCTTCGGCGGCGGTGGGCAACACTGATGCCGCCGACACCAGCAGCAACCACCGAACCGGCGGCGGTGGATTTGGAGGAATCGCAGCAGGCGGCGCCCTTGAAGAAGAAGGGTTCTCGGTGGCCACAGGTAAAAAGATGAAGAGAAAGAGAAGGGTACCGAAACCCTATATCCTTTCTTTTTTAAATAAACCAAAAAATTACCAAATAGACCCTGCAGATTATGGTATGGCACATATGGTTCAAAACAACAAATCACGGGAACAGTCATGGATTTTTGATTGTGGAGCGACGGATACCATGACATATGACCTATCCGACCTTACTACAACTTCAAATCCAACAAAATCGTATATACACACTGCAAATGGAGAAACAATGAACGTAGAAAATGGTGGAACGATTGAGATCTCACCAACTCTTAAACTTTCAAATTGTCTCTATGTTCCTTCATTGTCACATAAATTACTATCCATTAGCCATGTAACAAAAGAATTAAATTGCTCCGTTCTTATGCAACCGACATTTTGTATCTTACAGGATATCAGGACGGGAGCGATCATTGGGCGTGGCACTGAAAAACAAGGGCTATATTACGTGGATGAGGTGACTCAAAATGGTAATGTTATGCTATCTCATGGAACAGTGGAACGTGAAGCTTGGCTATGGCATAGAAGACTTGGACATCCATCTACGGGTTATTTGCGTGTTTTATTTCCCAAATTATTCCCTTCCAATTGTAAGTCACATTGTGAAACTTGTGTGTTAGCTAAAAGCCATCGAAAAACCTTTAAACCAAATAACACAAGAGTTGATTTGCCTTTCTCGTTAATTCACTCGGATGTGTGGGGACCGGCTCCAACTATCGGGGGTCAAAATCTTCGTTTTTTCGTAATATTCGTGGATGATTGTACACGAATGACATGGGTATACCTATTAAAAAGCAAATCCGAAGTTTTGAGAAATTCATCATGTTTTACACGATGATACAAAATCAATTTCAGAAAACCATTAAAATCTTTCGATCTGATAATGGTGGAGAATTTGTTAATAATGAGTTGAAACAATTTTTCACATCGAAAGGGATTATTCACCAAACAACCTGTCCTCACACACCTGAACAAAATGGTGTTGCGGAGCGAAAGAATCGTATTCTATTAGAAATAACTCGGGCCCTCCTGATAGAGTCACAAGTCCCAAAGGTTTTTTGGCCAGAGGCCCTTGCCACTGCCACCTATCAGATCAATCGTCTCCCAACTAAAATCCTAAACTCCAAAACTCCATTACAAGTTCTTTCAGAATTCTTCAAACCCCCGTCCATCCTTACACTCGAACCCCGGATTTTCGGATGCACTGTATTTGTTCATATACCAAAAATAAATAGGACTAAACTCGATCCGTGTGCGGAAAAATGTGTTTTTGTCGGATATGGAGTAAACCAAAAGGGGTATCGGTGCTACAATCCTAAAACCCGGCACATGTTTACCACTATGAACTGTGATTTCCTTGAAACCGAGTATTACTATGCCTCCCAACACAGTGATAAGGGGGGGAGCGAGTATCCTGAATCACTGAGTTGGCTAGAATACCATACCCAAGATGAGTCACCTCCTCCATCCAAACCCGAAATCAGTGTCACCACCCAAGAAACTTTGACCCTACCAATAGGGGGGGAACAATCTTTGACCCTACCAATAGGTATGCTATGAGTGGGATTATATTGGGTGGGTTTGTTTATAGCAATGGAACAAAATTGGACTTGAGTGGTTTATGTAGTTAGGAAAAATGCGTGTGACTTTATTGGGACAAAAATGAAACTTAGTTACTAGTTAATGATTTTTAGCTAATTAAACTCAAACAACCCCATACATATGTAGAGCTACTTATGATATTTTGTGATGTAACAACGTAACAAAGCAAATTTACTTTAAAAACAGGTTATTATGGGTCAAGCAACAGTACAAAGGTGTAATGCAACTGTTGAATTCTCTTCAAAAGACAAACCTTTTTTCCCTGCTGCAATAAATGACGACGATTTGCACAAGTACTTCCAAAAAGTCGCAGGTGACATTCTCGGGCCTTCTAATGTTAAAACAATGCTACCATTAATGGGATCAGAGGATTTTTCGGTTTACCAAGAGGTGATTCCCGGGTATTTCTACTTTCTTGGAATGAAGTCTGAATCGAACAAGAAACCTGCGTCGGTTCATTCTCCATTTTTTGAAGTTAATGAAGATATACTTCCGTTTGGTGCTGCTATGCATGCTTCTCTGGTTGCTAATTACCTCGCTGAAATTCAAGATTCAGAAACTCAGTCGAATGAAAAACACCATGACGAACTGTAAAGTCTTTCTTTCTTTCTTTTTATATAGTTTAATACGTCAACTTTTCCACGACCAGTTTGGTTCATGTGCCAGTGTTGTATCATTTGGCATGAAATGCAGAACTTTTATCTTACCTGCAAGTGATAAGGATACATTGTTATGATTATGAAATCAGTTTATATTTGATATGTGGTCAAGTGCTGTAATAGATCTTAATGCAAAGAGTTGCATGCTTTTTCATAGATGTATCAAGATGGGTGGGTTGAATTACGGCCAGACGCGTTTGGGTTAAAATGGGTCATTTTTTGAACGGGCCAATTTGGGATATGTGACTGGCAAACACTCTTTTGTCCATTTTAAATAGTTATATAGATAATTATCATGTTAGTTTATAATTAAAAAACAATAATTATAGCAATAATACATTAAAGCTAGATTAAAAATTTTGAGTGGTTGTATCCGCTAAATATAAAATTTTGGTAACTTTTAAAACCCGTTTGACTTGTTCTCTTTTAGCCAAAACTTTTGATCAATAAGATACACAACCCAAAGACTGATTTATAAGTAAATGGATCGGAATCTTAGCCTCTATTCTTGCTTGTTTCCTCTTAACCACTTGGATCTTCCGTTTTTTCACCATTGGTCAATGTTGACATATCGTAACATTTCATCATACCCTCATATCGGGCCGAGTCATCCACCACAACCATCATATCACCTCTCATACGGGTCGGGTTCATCAAATGAACCCATGAAGCTGAACCTAGATCCACATCTAGTTCAGCCTTTGTCGTTAGCCCGTAGTCCTCTGTTGTGGGCTGGCATGCTAGACTACAAGAAGTCCATTTGTTCATGTGACCCAATAGTCATGTTTTTCTCTAATTGGTTCTTTAGTCGTCACGGCTTTCTTTATCGCTAAAGTGTTAGAGCACAAGGTTGATGATCGTTGAAACTTGATCACCAAATTAAAGCTTAGCTGTATGTTCTTGGATGTTATGATGAACCCGTTTAAGATTATAATCACAAACTTTGATTGTGATCTTGCCGGACTTGTCTTGCACCATTGATCGTTGTCGCCGCCTTCTTGTCTTGGTTCAAAACCTTGAAGCTCTAATTAAAAAATTAATTGGCATCAAATATTGGATTTAAACATTAATTTTGTTTGTTTTCAAAGATGATAAATTAATTAGGTTTACAATAATCCTTATATATAGATTAAATAAACTTGCCCATCAGAAAACTTTATTAGCTCGAATTATGATTAGGACAAATAACTTACTAAAATGATAGTTGTTTTGTAAGTACGATATTATTGGTCCCTTGCATGTTACGCTAACACTATTTATATGGAGGGTTCTATAAACAACCAAAAATATTGTAAAAACTATGATAACAAATCAAACTCGTTTATTTATCTGATATATCTAGATCCTAATATCAGTACTAAAATTACACTACATTATACTACAGTTAAAAAAAGTAAATGAACAGTATTTTTTTTATTTACTTACATTTATACTATATATAATATATGATTTTAACTCATTTAATTTTCGATGTAATAACATTCTTTTATGAACATTAAAAAAATAAAATATGCGGCTGTCTTATTTTTCCCTATCGTTTTGATATAAGGTTTTTCAAAAGAAAGATGTATTCTAAAATGAGTTTTAATCGTATTTACGACAGAGTACGTGTATTATGGTAGAGCGCACTTTTGTGGTATATGATGTGTTAAGGCTTACTTTTCCGGTGAAGTACGCATTACAGTTTTATGATGGTGTGACAATCATTGGGGCATTTTTTTTTGTCTTTCTTAATGCGTAAGTGTTTACGTTAGAATAAACATTGTTGTGACTTGTGACAGAATTTATCGCGCAACGCGCGTTGGGCCAAAACCTAGTTCTTATTTAAATATGAAAATATCCTTACAGTATTATATGTAAATTCACGTACTTTCATATATTTACACGTATACATGTCTACTATAATTCTTTTATCTATATAAACTCTTTTATATGATTTGTTTTATATGAATAACAGAAAATAAATAAACTAATTAATTAAAAAGAAATTTCTTTTACCTTCATATATATTTCCTTTAATTTATGATAACTACTTAATAGTGTTTAAATCGTCTCGTGCAAGCTCTAGCAACACGCAAATCGGTCCAGCTCTCGGTCCTTGTTTTTCACCTTATTCGGTTTTATTATCTCTGTCCAGTTCTATCGCGATCGGTCTTGTCCTTGACCCATGATCACCCGTACATGAGTACATGCACACATCCATGCATAAATATGCACACATCCATGCATAAATATGCACAAACATACACATACTCACATATACATCCATATATATATTATCTTTGGTTATAATCATACCAAAAATAATCATTTTTCATTTTTCAAACAAACTCTTTCCCTGCAAAACCCCAGCTGAATCCACGTCGGAATTCACTCTCCATCCTCACCGGAACCCTAAATTCACCCGCCGGAGTAACGTCACCGGCGATATGGCAAGAAGGAAGCATCGCCGGAGAAAAACGAACAACAATTTCGCTTCATCATCCTCCATTAATCCCACTTCAAACTTTAAAGGTACTCTCAATCTTTCTCTTTCGATCGATCAATTCACTTGTTAATTTGTTCTTTCACATTGATTTCAGTATTATCCATCGGTTTGATCTTGTGGGTTTGGATTTCTGAATCGATTAATTTGATTGCTTGAACTTGTTATCTTGTTTGAATTGCATATGAATTTCGTAGTTCTTGAAGATTTGGATGATGATGGATCGAAGATTGAGGAAACCCTAGATGTTAATGAACAACAACATTCACCAAGATCAACCCGTTTTGATTCACAAGGTGATTTGAACAACTGTGTGTTGTTTGAATCAGCTTCTTTACCGCCTTATGACCCCGTTACGAATTACCTTTCGCCTAGGCCGAAGTTCTTGCGGTATAACCCCGATAGGCACCGCGAGATCCTTGATCGACATGAAGAGTTAAGAAGAATGATGGGAAGTGACTCGAGTGACGATGAAATGCCCGTTGTGGATGATGAATCAGTGTGGGGTGTTGATCATTCTGTTAAAGAAACAGATGAGGTTGATCATGAGGTTGAAGATGATGAAGAACTTGAGGACGATGATAAATGGAGTTTGAGTTTGTTCTTGCAGTGTTTGCTTGTAATGGTGGCTTTGATATTAACCACAGTGATTATATGTTTGATGAACTCACCGCGTGTTTTACGTACAGAATACATACATGGTTTAAATGTTTCTGAAACTGAAGGAGAAGCTACTGGTCCTATGATGTTAATGGCGGGATATATGCACAATAGAGAGATCGATAAAGGTTATGAAAAGCGCGGTCAAAATGGTTTAACTGTAAGTACTAAAGAGTTAGTCGCGATGCTGAGTGAACAACATGTGGATGTCTGCAAGGATGATGAAGTGGGAGATCTGAAGGATATAGAGAATGATAAAGGTTATAAAGAGCGCGATCGCAGTGATTTAACTGTAAGTACTAAAGAATTAGTCGCGATGCAGCATGAACAACCTGCAGATGTCTGCAATGATGATGAAGCGGGAGATTTGAAGGATAGAGAGATTAATAAAGGTTATAAAAAGGGCTATCACAATGATTTAACTGTAAGTACTAAAGAATTAGTCGCGTTGCAGCATGAAGTTGGAGAATTGGAAGCTGTAGAAACCACGAAGAACAATAAGATAGATTTCAATAAGCATGAAACCGACAAGAAAGTTTGTAACAAATGGCTAGAACCCATGATTCTAACAAGTGAAAAGATGGAAACTTTTCAGGTTGAAGATGAAATTCAAGTTTATATTCAGCTGTTGGGAGCTGCTGATCTTAACTCAAGTGATGTCAATGAAGGATCAGAAATTTTGAAACCAATGATGGATGAGGATCATGGTAACAAAAGTCTGAACGAAAAGACTAATAGTGTAACAAAACTGGCATATTTTGATCCACTGTTTGCAGCCTTTAGCGCGATTGCTGTTGTTATTATCGCGTCTACGAGTGTTCTATACTGTTCAATGCAGACGGAAGCCTCATCCATGATCGGGCACATAAACGAGGGATTCGATGAGAGTTGTTCTGTTGGGAGTTTTGGTTCTAAAAGCAGCATTATCTCAGAATATCATGAGAGCAACAAGGATGCAAGTTCTTCCAATCAAACAAAATACTTCGAGTTTCAACAATCAACTGGTGATTCTCCTGTTCATGGTAGCTTTACAATTGAGAAGAAGATGGTTAAAAAACAGGTGAAAATTTTATATTATTTACAACAAATATTTTATATTTCATATGCATATATATAATTCAAGTTTGATTATGTTATGTATATGAGTTATATATGTTTACTAACATGTTTCTTTTTGCAACAGAGAAGTAAAACACCAGAGGAAATGATATCTACCGTAAGAAGATCAAGTCGTATACACAACCGATCCATCACGTCCCATAAACCAGATTATTTGTGATATATTCTGTAGCTTTAATCACTAGAAAATTTGTTCATCGTAAAAGCAGATGAAATCAGGATACTTTTTATGTAATAATCTTTCTTTCTTTGATTAGTGTTCCCATGTGAATTTTTTTAGTGTTTGCATAAAATGATGCTTAAAAACTCAAGCATGTCATATTATATATACACTGAATCTCTTTACATTCATTTGATTAATAATATGATCTTTTAGCTCTGCTACAAACATACCATCCAAATTTTCCTTAATCATTTACTGATAAACCAGCAAAATTCCCAAAAGTTTCATAGTCTTTTACGAATAAACCATGTGAAATTCCCAAAAAATTTAAATTCCCATACCATTAGTTGTCTTGTTGACCAAGAATTAAAGTTGACCTAGTAATTCTTTGCTTAAGAAAAGATGAAAACTTCTTTGAAATGATTGGTTTTGGGAGTGTGTGTGTCTTGAAGCTATCTAAACCACCACCTCCATAGCTCTTGCTGTTAGATTTCATCTTCCTCATTTTGCTGTATGGATTTTTGCTTCTTTTTGGAAGATCTTCAATGCTCATAACCCTTGCAATAGATGTAAATGATTCTGATTTCCCATGGTAAAACTTTGATAACCCTCTTCTGTAATTATTCAAGAAAATAAACCCATTATAGTATCAAGATTCTTGATTCAAAATCATATAAAAAGAGTGAATTACAAGAAACTTACTTGATAGGTAAGTGAGACATTAGGTCTGATAGATCAAGTGCAGATGGCCCATTTGAATTCGGTGAAGATGATAATGATGATAATGGGGATGAAGCATCATCTGCTGTATCTAATGAAGAATTTGAAGAAATTGATAATGATTCATTTGAGATTGTTTTAGTTTCTTCAATGGATTCTTGATCTGATTTTGCAATGAAACCCCATGTGTTCTGAGGATGTTTATCTTGAGAGATTTGTGTTTTGTGTTCATTCTGAGTTTCCATCAAAAGGTTAAGATTTTGATTTGAAAAACTAATGAAGAAAGTTTCAATCTTGATGACTAGAGGTGTGTTTGTTAGATTATGAGTTTGGAAGCTTTGTGTAGAGCTTATATGTCTATGGTCATCTTTAGACACATGGCAGACAGCTATTGGCTCCACTGAATAGGATATAGTACCTTTCCAATCCTACCCAACTTGCCATTAATGGATAGAGATGAAATATTTTATCTTAATCTACACACACCCCCGTTTATAAATCGACACTCCCTTAGAGCATTCACGACCCGTGCCCTATATCATGTGAGTGTGTTTGGTATATTATATGGAATGATTTTGAGTGGTTGTGAGTGAAGGAGAGAGAAAATGTTATTGTGGATTGGTATATTTGAAGAATCACTGTACAATCCTTATAAATTTTTTAATATTTTTAAAGTGGTTGTGAGTGAATGAGAGAGAAAGAAGTAATGATAAGGGTATAAAAAGTATATTTAATTGAAAGGAGAGAGAAGAAGTAGTGATTTTTAGTGTAATTATATAGATAAAGATAAGGAATGGGATGTGAATGCTCTTATACGTCTTGTATAACACCATGTGTGACGTATAGAGATGAAATATTTTAAACATATAATAAATACAAGATTTCCTGGGAAGTCAATTTAATAATGTAATGCCCTTTTCTTCAAATTTATCTTGCATCATTAAACATGTAACAAAACATATCAGTAAATTGGTATATAACTTTTACAATATGTATCTAGAGAAAAAATAACTGTTACATTTCTATTTTTTCTATGTATTAAATAAGATGGGTATGTAGCCAAGAATATGTTAACTTCTAGAAAAAAAATGCATGCTTCTCTTTGAAGACGGTAACGAGATCAAACTTTCTTTTTAGACCAAAAATAAGGCTAAGGTTGGTAATTTGTATTGGTTCGATTTGTGTGGTTCTCCTGTTTTTTTTAACAACTTGCTAACGTCTTTCTAGTTTTTATATGACATCAACATCGTTTAAAAAATGTAATTCAAACTCGAAAATGATGTCTTGTTATAACAATCTTGCTCTTATCTCATTTGAATAATATGTTATACAACATGTATATACTACAACCTTTTGATTATAGTTAAGATAAAAATAAAATATAAAAATAAAACAAATACATAAGCTAGCATACACACACAAATATTATACATATAATTATTTCAAAAAATCTTGCAACAAGTTGCTGGAAACGTACAATGTCTAAATACGTGGGTCGTTTATCTTTGAGTTCCCATGGGCGGGATGTCACCAAGCCAAAAACGTGCCGTTGATAATGGAAATAAATGGATAACCTCCATATTGTATAGTATTTCATGTCATATTGTAATTCTCATATTCCATGAATATCCTTTGCCGGTCTAACGAGTAGACAGGTTAAAGATACGATAAAAAACGTATTTAAATATGCTCAATCGGTTTATCTCCTTTATGACACGAATAATTGTTTAATTAACTGTATTAAGTATGTTAACATGTCAACATGGCATGTATAAGACTTGTTTATTACAATAACTTAGATTGTAGTATTAATCTACCTATTATAATAAAAGAGTAACTTGGTATGACATGTGTCAACATCACAATATTTCTCACCAAAATTTTATTGACTCTCTCTCCTATTAAATAATTACCTTAATTACTAATAATATTATTTAACATTTTTTAGATTAAAATATTTTTTATATAAATTAAGAAAAGATTTTTTTAATTAATGTTATTTCTAAATAAACAATTTTTTATAAATAATACTTATTTCTAAAATATTAAACTTTTTTTAAAAATATGATATGTTATAAAATTAGTGTTTTTAAAAAGTAAATTATTTAAAAACCAAAAATAATTTAATTTAGGAGTTATGATAATGAAATATTTTAAAAAATAATATTTTTATATGGTTTGTTTTAGAACAAAATATTATTTTAAAAAAAATAAAAACAAAGTTATAAAAAGTTGATATTAATGTTTTATTACTTATAGTACTTTGCATACGTAATTTCAGTCATATCATATCTTGGAATATCATTTTATTTTCCATAAATTTTATTATATTAATATTTTATTTATTCAACCCGTGTAATAAATGAGTTTTCTAAAACTAGTATTTATCTATTCTAATAAACCAAGATTTATGAGAACACGTGGCGTGATTTGTGCACAGTAATGTTAGTTTTCCCGCCTAACCCATTTACACATTTTAATTAAAAGTTATTTTGAACACTTATAAAAATCATCATCTTCTTTTCTTATGTGAATTTTTTATTTTCTTTTCCGCATTTCTCCTTTCATTGTAATTAATAATTTTTTTATTTCTCTACACAATCAAACGGCCTTAAATTTTTCAATATTAATTTCGAAATTGATTTTGTTTGAGTGATTTTATTACTAGTAAGTAATTATCTTACTTAGTAGCAAGTTCCTATAAAATATTAAAGGTTTTAAATAAATAAAATAAACAACTATACATCGAAAAATGTAGATCTTCTTGTACTAATAGTTTATTAAGATCTATTAAATTGTAAGATTTTAATTATATCATATTTTAAAATATAAAATTTTAAGTCTTCAATATTTATTGTTTATAATTTTTTAAATATTTATAATTTTTTATTTTACTAATGGTTGATAACATCTTTTTTGAATGGCTAATTGTATCACTGAAGGCTAATGACACCGACCTATCCGATTTTCTCCATTTCAAGTACGAAACCTTGGGGTGCTAGGCTGACACGTTTCCAAATGAAAGCATATATCAGTCCATTGTCATTAGTTCCGAACTTAAGACCACCCTTAGGAGAAAATACGCCTTAAATGAGAAAATCCTCTGACCCAACTTGGTAACTTCTTATTATATTGTCTCAGGTGTAACTTGAACCACAAATCTCCCCTATGTAAATGTTGTCTTGGGTAATTCATCTTAACCATTTGATCTAAGGATTATTGATGGTTGATAACCTCTAACATATAATATTTTTATTAAAACTATTACACCCATATAATACATAGGGTTCTAACCTTACTAATAATAAATAACATAACTAAATTCCGTCTCCTAACCGGCTAACTTAGTTTGCTAAGGCTTTTATGGATTATAGCTTTTATTAAATTTTATTTTATCATGTTAGTCACGTTTTATTATACTTTAATAACGTCAAGAGAGGGTTGTTAACATCGAAACATATAGTAATTTGAATTTATACGTTGAATAAATACATATTATATTTGACACGACTGCAAACAAAATTTATATCAAAACGTGGAAAAACTCGAAATGTACATAATATGCACGTGCGAGGAGTCTTATGTGGCGTTATAAAGTATAAACTAAAACTGCCCCAACTCGTTTTCAAAGAAAATTTACATCAAAACGTAGACGCACTAGAATTTATACCGACACGTACATAAAAATAAAAAGGTAAGAAATTAGTTATTTCAAATAAAATATACATGGGATAAATCCGAAACTTTTGAAACTTAAGGGGGGGAAAATGCTACTTTATATAATTTTTAGAAATTGAAGGGTTTCAAGTATAAAATTCAAAAGTTGAAAATGAAAGTTGGCGGGTGGCGGCTTAGGCCACCGTCCTTCCTTTTTAAGGTAACTAGGTTGATACTCTATTGTACCGAACTTTACTTATACGAATAATAATTTGGTAAACTGTTTTGCACACGTCTTAGTAGCCGTTTTGTGATATTATAATGTTTCAAAAGAACATGCCATTTGCTTTTATAAAGTTATATAAGTAACAGATTACATAACATTATAAAGTATGTTGCACTCTGCACTTTTGTGATCTATACGAACAACTCTTGCTGCCCTTTGATTGCTACTCCATGAGGTTGTGGAATAGTGGTCCTAATTAGTGGAGATAAAAGTCTCTCCTATCTTTCTTTTACCTCTATCATCCTGTTGTAAATTTCATAAAGATTCTTCTGAACTTTCAAAGATTAATCACCGTCATAAGATTTTATGATCCGTTTGCTTTTTAACCACTATATTTATATTCTAAAAATTAAATATTATTAAAGGGTTGAATTTACCTGGAGATGGATAAACGGACCGTTTGTACTCTTATGTTGCTTCCTTGGCTGCAATTGGTGGTGCTACCTGTGGTGTTGGTGGAGTCAACATGTTGAGTGCCAAAACATGTCCCCTTTTCAGCCTATAGGTAAAATGTTTTTATCCTTCCCTTTATAGTTTGAAGCGGGGGTGGAATTGTCGTAGTATCCGGGAAGCCTTCCTTTGTTAAAGTTTGGCAAGTAATGAGTAAAAACAGTATCTTTGAAAAAGAAACTAAAGATATCAATAACATGTAGTGATAATAGGAATAGAATAATGAAACTTAAATTCAAGCGTATTTTAAAAGTTATATATCCTTGCAGCTTATGTGTGAGACTTCAAACAAAAAACATTGAATCTTATTAATATCCCTAATTGCGGGTTTATTTTTCACTATAAAATCATAATTGGGGGGACCCGTAGGAATCAAAACTTCGTCAAATTTTGTGTTTGTATGTAAGTAAGTATGTCCATGTAATGAAAAAAAAGTAGTACCTTTTTATACAAAAGGCTTTCCTCTCTATATCACCAATGATTTCATGAACCTGAACAAAATCAAAATGGTTTTAAATTAGTTCAATGATAAGGTATATGTTGTGTAAAATTTAAATAGTTCAAAGTCATTTACTGGGCATAAATATATTTCCACCTGGGTAGTGTAACATCCGACCCATTTCCAAATTGTAACCCGGACCTATTTTGTTCAGATTATTTATTTTAATGAATCCAATGTATCACGGTGTAGTTTAAATAATATTATAAATGATTTTATTCAAATTTTCATTCATTTAGATCATTTGAGCAAATAAGGTCATAAACATTTATTTTTTTAGTTGAAAGTTTGATTTGTCATTTTTAATAATAAATAACTAAACTTAAAAGTCTCATTAAAAATTTATAAAAGTTTATAAATATTTAGTAAACAGATGGAATTATTATTTAAATTTATAAAATTTATAAGCATCTTAGTTAGGGTTAAAAAGTGTCAAATATAAAACTTGAATTACAAGTTTTCATAAAAGATAACAAGCACCTTAAATTACAGGGGTCCCAATTGTAAATTTCTCAAACACAACCCAACCCCCCTGCTTCCCCCCTCGTCGGCCGACCACCGTCCGGCCACCCTCCGGCACCCGATTTCCACTCTATCGGCACAATTAAACCGGTTCTTCTCGATGGGGAGGCTGTTTCGAAACCATAGCCAAACTTAATTGGACTTAATCAAATGTTTATCATGTTCAAACTATAACCGAAATACCACTTTCAAATCTCAATCGGTTACAATTCAGTCATCAACGCAAGCAATCAAACTAATCAACTGAAAACGATTCCGTGAACGTTACGAATTCAAACATATCAATAACTGCTAATAACACTATGTAATTATAATCGAATCCTGACCCGAAATCCCCGAATCAACCTTAAACTCGTTTGATTTGAAACAGTCACAATCGGTGCTATAAACTCATAGTGACACCTTCAAATCGTTCCTTTTGAACTTTCTGCAACTCCAATCACAAACGAAACAAACTCAATCATCACTCTCGAACCCCATTCCCCTCTCGCGACCTGCAACCGGTCGAACACCACATTCGAGGCAACCTCAACAGAAATTGATTAAGGGCTTTAGATCATCTGGACCAATTGAAGCTTCCTGAACAAGCAATTCGATTTCCATCAACAAAATCAACTCGAACTGATTTTTCACCTGTCAAGAACCGGTATCCTCTACCAAGAATCGATGACTTGTTTGACCAGTTTCAAGGCGCTTCATACTTTTCCAAGATCTACCTTCGTTCTGGGTATCATCAGCTACGAGTGCATGATGACGACATTCCCAAAACAGCCTTCCGTACAAGATATGGTCATTATGAATTTCTGGTTATGCCATTTGGTATGACCAACGCACCAGCTGTGTTCATGGATTTAATGAACCGCGTGTGTAAGCCATACTTGGACAAGTTCGTGATCGTCTTCATCGATGAGATTCTGATTTATTCAAATCCGAGCATGAACATCATCTCTGTTTGATTCTTGAGCTTCTGAAAAAGGAGAAACTATATGCTAAGTTTTCCAAGTGTGAATTTTGGCTAAAAGAGGTTCAATTCCTTGGTCACATCGTAAATGATAGAGGAATTCATGTTGATCCTGCAAAGATTGAGGCGGTAAAGAATTGGGTAGAACCTAAAACTCCCACTGAGATCCGTTCATTTCTTGGCTTGGCCGGCTACTATCGGCGTTTCATCCCAAATTTCTCAAAGATCGTTGTGCCTCTTACTGCCTTGACTCACAAGGATACGCCTTTTATGTGGGGACTGGATCAAGAAAAAGCATTTCAAACACTTATGCAAAAGTTATGTAACGCTCCAATCTTGACCCTCCCTAATGGAAATGATGATTTTGTTGTTTACTGTGATGCTTCCAAGCAAGGTCTTGGTTGTGTCCTCATGCAACGAGGGAAAGTCATAGCCTATGCCTCAAGACAACTCAAAATGCATGAGAAAAATTACACAACCCGTGATCTAAAACTGGGAGCTGGGGTTTTCGCACTCAAAATCTGGAGGCACTATCTTTACGGCACCAAGTGTGTTGTATTTACTGATCAGAAAGAATTAAACATGAGGCAACGACGATGGGTTGAGTTACTTAATGACTATGATTGTAAAATTCGCTACCACCCTGGAAAAGCGAATGTCGTAGCTGATTCATTGAGTCGCAAGGATTATGTCATACTCCAAAGTGTTACCATTCAATCCGAACTTAAAACCCGTATTCTTGAAGCCCAACACGAGTCAGTCACTGAGGGTAACATGTATCATTAAATGTCATGTGGCGCTGAACTTCAATTGGAAACAAAACCTGATGGTTTGTTGTATTTTCTGGACCGTCTTTGGATTCCCAAACGCAATGACCTTCGAATCCTCATCATGAGCGAGGCTCACAAAACTCGTTATTCTATCCATCCCGGTGCAGATAAGATGTTTATGAACCTTCGTAATCAGTATTGGTGGCCCGGCATGAAAAAGGATATAGCTTTGTATGTGTCCAAATGCCTCACCTGTTCAAAAGTTAAGGCCGAACATCAATGTCCTTCTGGATTACTTGTTCAACCTGATATTCCCGTGTGGAAGTGGGATGACATATCCATGGACTTCATTACCAAATTGCCTCGAACCTCTAGCGGTTATGATAGCATTTGGGTCATCGTAGATCGATTGACTAAATCGGCACACTTTATACCGATTCATGAAGATTATCGAGTTGAGAAATTGGCTCGTATCTATATCAATGAAATAGTCAGCTGTCATGGTGTACCATTAAATATTATCTCCGATCGTGATGGTCGATTCATCTCCCATTTCTGGCAAAGTCTTCAATCGTCTTTGGGAACCCGACTCAATCTCAGCACAGCCTATCACCCTCAAACCGATGGGCAAACTGAAAGAACAATACAGACTGTTGAGGATATGCTTCGAGCCTGTGTCATTGACTCTAATGGCTCTTGGGATTCTCACCTACCGCTAATCGAATTTTCATACAACAACAGCTATCATACAAGTATCCAAATGGCACCATTTGAAGCTTTGTATGGTCGCAAGTATTGATCTCCCGTATGTTGCTCTGAGATAGGCGACGCACAAATCACCGGTCCTGAAGTAATTCAAGAATCAACCGATAAGATTCATAAGATTCGCGATAACTTGCTTGCTGCTAGAAATCGTCAAAAGCATTATGCTAATAAGGGGCGGAAACCCATGGAATACAACGTCGGTGATCTCGTACTTTTAAAGGTATCACCTTGGAAAGGAGTAATCCGTTTTGGAAAAAGGGGGAAACTAGCACCTCGTTATGTGGGTCCCTTCAAGGTGCTTGAGCGTATTGGGAAGGTAGCTTACAAGCTTGAACTGCCTCAAGAACTCAGCAACATTCACCCAACATTCCACGTTTCTAACCTCAAGAAGTGCCATGCTGACGAGAACCTCCGTATTCCACTTGATGAAGTTCAAATCGATAAATCCATGCACTTTATCGAAAGGCCTGTGGAGATCATGGACCGTGAAGTCAAACAACTCAAGCGTAGCCGAATACCTATCGTCAAAGTTCGTTGGGAGTCTAAACGTGGCCCAGAGTTCACTTAGGAGCGCGAAGACCAAATGAAAACCAAGTATCCTCACCTCTTTGTCGCAGCCTCCTTGTGATCGAATTTCGGGACGAAATTCCTTAAAGCAGGAGAGACTGTAACATCCGACCCATTTCCAAATTGTGACCCGAACCTATTTTGTTTAGATTATTTATTTCAATGAATCCAATGTATCACGGTGTAGTTTAAATAATATTATAAATGATTTTATTCAAATTTTCATTCATTTAGATCAATTGAGCAAATAAGGTCATAAACATTTATTTTTTTAGTTGAAAGTTTGATTTGTCATTTTTAATAATAAATAACTAAACTTAAAAGTCTCATTAAAAATTTATAAAAGTTTATAAATATTTAGTAAATAGATGGAATTATTATTTAAATTTATAAAATTTATAAGCATCTTAGTTAGGGTTAGAAAGTGTCAAATATAAAACTTGAATTACAAGTTTTCATAAAAGATAACAAGCACCTTAAATTACAGGGGTCCCAATTGTAAATTTCTCAAAACACAACCCAACCCCCCTGCTTCCCCCCTCGTCGGCCGACCACCGTCCGGCCACCCTCCGGCACCCCGATTTCCATTCGATCGGCACAATTAAACCGGTTCTTCTCGATGGGGAGGCTGTTTCGAAACCATAGCCAAACTTAATTGGACTTAATCAAATGTTTATCTTGTTCAAACTATAACCCAAAAACCACTTTCAAATCTCAATCGGTTACAACTCGGTCATCAACGCAAGCAATCAAACTAATCAACTGAAAACGATTTTGTGAACGTTACGAATTCAAACATATCAATAACTGCTAATAACACTATGTAATTATAATCGAATCGTGACCCGGAACCCCCGAATCAACCTTAAACTCATTTGATTTGAAACAGTCACAATCGGTGCTATAAACTCATAGTGACACCTTCAAATCGTTCCCTTTGAACTTTCTGCAACTCCAATCACAAACAAAACAAACTCAATCATCACTCTCGAACCCCATTCCCCGCTCGCGACCTGCAATTGGTCGAACACCACATTCGAGGCAACCTCAACAGAAATTGATTAAGGTCTTTAGATCATCTGGACCAATTGAAGCTTCCTGAATAAGCAATTCGATTTCCATCAACAAAATCAACTCGAACTGATTTTTCACCTGTCGCGACCTGTTCATCCTTCACCCCATCAATTCCACCCCATCAATTCCACCACCATTCAGGTAATTAGTTACACACACACACACTCGTTTTTGGATGTTAATGAAAAGCTCTAAGTTTAATTTGGTTATTGATCACGTTTTCAAGATCAATTTGGAACGAATTGGATCTAGGGTTCTATGGATTTGGGGGATTTTTTAAGGTGATGTTTTCTTAATTAAAAAACCAAACTAATATAGATTCAGGGCTTTGGCCCACTGGTAACACGCATAACATACATACGGGCGACCAGGGTTCGACCCTTGGCACCCGCATGTATTTTTAAAACAGTCATTTTATCTTTTTTATTTTTTTTTAAATTAGATTTCAGAAACCATTATAACATATGTTTTGCTAATTAATATTATTTTAGAAATTATTTATTAATTTCTGAAAATTCTAAAAATTTTAATCTCACTTTTATCAAAGGCTTAAATGTTATAAAAAACTTATTTATTAGTTTTAATTTTATATAAAGAAAATCACATTTAAACAAACAAACTATTTAAAATCATTTTAAATTAATATTTTATAAAATCTAAATAATTAACTATTCACTTAAATATTTTGACCAAGAGTTCAAGTAATTAATTTAAAATTAATTATTTAACTTCTACACTTTAAAATTCATTCAAACGTTTTTATTAAATGTTTTAAACATATTTAGTTACTTTATTCCAATTATTATCAATCAATATTTTCTTCATTTAAATTCATTTTTTCTATTTATTTAATCATATTAAATCAAATGCATTATTTTAAATCATTTGAAAACCTAAATCCCAAATTAGAACCCTAATTTTTCAAATCAATCTAGCCTTCAATCATTACGTTGTTTTAAAATTTAGGCACTATTTCTTAGGTTAAACCCGTGAAGAAATCGTTGGTGTCTAATCTCTCATAATTACTCAAATCAACTTATTACCAAGTGAGTATTCATTGCCCATTTTTCATGTTTTATTATTTGGGGAAATCATGTGATTCAATATTCAATCATACTTATTCATTTTTATTCTATTTCATTCTAAATTCAATTCAATACATGATATGTTATTACTTGCAATTACGTGTACATAATTAGATAAACTTGATAACATGATCATTAATTCACACATAGATCTATTGGTTTGACAAACCCACCCCATTTGTTTAGACGTGTGGTGATTGAAACCGGAAATCATTCATTCTATAAGGCTTCGTCTGAGGACCGAGTCAATTCAGTCATTAGGGTTGATTATGTTGGGTTTTCTGTTATGATTCACTGTTGCATTTTAGTCTGACATTGTCATGTGAATTGAATTGTTTTTTTTTAGATATTTAATCCACCTATGTATGTGTATATAAACCTATGATTACTCACCGGCTAATGTGTTAGCTGACTCGTTACTTTTTCGCATGATTTCATGAAATGCTATTTAGTGGAATTCTCTCTGCTCATATAGGATGGGACCTAGTCAAAAATAAAGAAGACAATATTATATTTCATGGTTTTATTTTAATTGCGTTATAATGTGTGACTTGACTGGCATTATTCAATAAATAAATGACTATTAAATGTTATTTCAACGTATTTATTACCTTGTGCTATGAACAATCGATTCACATTCGTCCGCCTCGATGATTCCGCCATCGGTCGTGGTGTGACAGGTAGACCCTGACATGTAACACATTATGTGAAAAAAATTATTCTAAACTACTCTATGTTCATTAACGGGCCATTAATCTATGAAAAAATGTGACATGTGATTAAGAAGAGAACCATAACTATGGTTTTTGGCTTCCAAGTTGTAGTAGTCCTCCTCTCTAACATGATAAGAATTGTTCAGTCCTTATCAGGTGAAAAACAACAAAATACATGAAGATTTTTATTTTCTAGTTCACAGACGCCAGAAGTAGCACATCTCTAACTTGTTCGAATCTTTTTTAAATGCTTCATGGAGAACTAGATGTCTTGCATTTTTAATATTTGTATACATAAATAGATCAAAACATGCAAATATTAAAGCACGGTGCATCATAAATGTTAAAATATGATGGTGAAACAGAATAAAAGGCTACCTATTTATGCAATTAGTTCTTTGATTTAAAAAATTATAATAAAATTCTCAAATGTGAGTTTCAACTGAAAGCATAAAGTTTTATGATTGTGTATTTGATTTACCTTTACTTCCAAGTTCTAACTTTAAAATCCAGAGTTTCTTGCAAACTAGGTGAACGGATCTTCAAAGCCTCGTTATGCTGCAATGAAATGTATCAAAAGGTCCAACTTTTCGTGTGGCATTGTAACTCTAACATGTGTAATTCCACGGAAACTACAACGAAAAAATAAGTTTACAATATACCTCAATCAAATCATATGCAACAACCATCTTCTCTTTCTCAATTACATGTTGAACCTGATGAAATATCAAAGCTAATGATAAGTTAAATTGTATAGTTATTTGTTGTATTTACAATTTCATATCAACAGGCATTATAGATTTCAGAAAATTAGAACTTAGCAAATTCATGAAGTATGGTATTCCTTTGTTTGTCACAAAGTCATATCCCATTCATTTGATTGATGGATCCGAAAACACAATGATGGCCTTATAAACATATCTAAAGATCAGTGCAACTTATATAGTGTTTTTGTGTGGTAAGAATCAAGATAGTTATGTGGACCTGCATTTTCAAAGCGATTAATGTAATAAGGAATGAAATAATTATGTGATTTACACTTATTCCAATAATTTCATATACTCTACAACTACAACAAATATGATCTTTTTTACCAGAAGCTGAAATCAAGCGATTACCGGAACTCAAATCGAAATGATAGGCTTATAAACAAAACTGAAGTGCCATACAGATTAATACATTGCTTTTATGTTAGTTATAATTTTCTTCCCCCCAATTCGAAAGTAAACAAACCTCAGAAGGGTTTTGCAATTGTATATCCATATTGGAAGATGTTAGAATGAAGGAACTCCTGCATGTGATAAAACATAAAATGAAAATTTAGAGAGGAAAATTTCCACAAAAGAAATAAGCAGGTGTTACAGTCAAAATATCTGAATTTTTAGTAGCACTACAATCATCCTTAATGACATCAACCTACACAGAAAACAACGTTCGTTATGGAAGGGGGCATTCCAACTTTTTAACTTACAAAAATCGTTCATTATACTTAACAATTGAACCTTAGATAGAAGGTTTACCATGAAGCAAATAAGTGATCTTGGCTTGAAGGACTGCTCTGCATGTTATCGTGAGAACCAAAAACGATTTGTATCTATCATTTTCATCTGGTGGTGAAACCTTTTGATCAGCACCGTGACGGAGACCACCGGGTACTTTGTCTCACTATCTTCAAAGTCGCTAGCTGTCTTCATCCACACCACCACCGCCTATGGTTCAGGACCGACTGATTAGGGCAAAAGAAACCTAGCCACGATCGAAAACCTAGTCAGCAACTCCTAATCTGATCGTTAAACACAACGCTATCACGACCACCTAGGGTTCAGAACACCACCCTCAATCGATACCTAGGCCGATGACGGCAGTAAATCCTTGTGAAGGCGGTCTCCTCTTCGCAACCTAATCTTTCTCATTGTCGAAGATTGAGAGAAATAACCGACAGAGGAGACATAAACCACCGTCGCCGCCGTGGAAAGCCACCGGAAGCAGTGGTTTCTATCAACAACACCCCAAGTCCACCGCAACTCTGTCTAGAAGTTTCTCTCTCCGCAATGAAATGTCCGAATTACTCCCAGTAAAAGCGGTTTAAAGAAACCATCAAATACTTAATAGTACAGAACGCATAAGAGGTTGTACTCTACTGTACTACTGTTCATCAACTTCCTAAATTAACATATAGGGTAATAATATTATAGTGATGTCTTGTGTCCTTCGTGCTATCAAACTACTTATAATTACCTTCTATATGAATAAAGGAAGGTGAGCAATAGTTATTTTATTTATGTTTTTGGTTTGGCCACACAACTTTGATGGGTTGTCATTTATCACATTACCCTATATATGAATAAAGGAAGGTGAGCAATAGTTACTTTATTTATGTTTTTGGTTTGGCCACACAACTTTGATGGGTTGTCATTTACCCCATGTGAGTTTAAAGGGGAATATTAGGACTGAAGGCTATGTGTTTTATCATCCCCATTCTTGTGTAGAGAAAGTTTTACTATGGGAAGAAGCTCTGTCGTCGCACCGTACCACCGTCACACCGTACCGCCATCACACCGGTACCTCCGTCGCATGACGACCACGACTCCGTTACCGTCACGACAGTTGCTCCACCTTCGTCACCATCACCGCTGCTACAACCCGTCGTTAGTGCTCGCCACCACTACCAGTGATACCCGAATAGGTTAGCCATGGTGGCGGTGGTTTTGCACTCCGGACACCTCCTTCTTTCCCGATCTACGACATGCATCAACCATGGTGGTGGGTGGAGGTGTTGACGGTGGTGGTGTTTCCGGTGGGGGTCTTGACGGTGATGGTGTTGACAGTGGGGGTCTTCACGGTGGTGGTCTTGATGGTGGGGCTTTTGATGGTGGTGGTCTTGATTATGATGGCCTGACCACTTCTGTTGCTCTTTCTTCTCCTATATATGAATAAATGAAGGTGATCAGCAGTTGGTTTAGTTGGTTATCAATGTTTCAGATCTGGAACACAATTCTGTTTGGTGATGATGAGGATTTTCTTCACCTCAGAACTTGTTAGATCTATCTGTTTTTTGTTTCTTTGTTTGATGATGATGAGAAGGCCTCACCTGAAAACTGATTGGATCTTATTAACCCTGTTTCTCAGGTTGTTGTGAAATTCTCAGATCTAAATCCTGTTTGGTTTTGTGATGATGAGAATGACTTAAGAACCCAAGTTACTCAGTCTGTTACCATTTTTATTATTTTGGGTTTCCTTTTGAATGTTTCTGAAATAGTTTTTTATTTGATGACGATGAGGCTGTCATCTAAGAACCCTTTGGCTTTGTTGTGATATTCAGATGCTCAAAAATGATGATAGTACCGTCATCTGAGAGTGTTTCATCATCTTAGTATTTTGGTTTGTATAAACAATGTTTCTATTGGAAGCTTATTCAAGTTTAAATAAATTTAGTGACTTGATTCCATATCTGATCCTTTGTGTTTTGTTATGTGGATCTGATGGAGTATCGACAATGTTATATTATTATTTGATTTGCAGATGATGAGGGTATTTCATGGATTTTTTTCTATTTATTTGTTTCTCTGGTTTCATATCCATTTTTAGAAAATAAGAAGTCATTGTTTGTCATAAAAAACGAAGGATACATAGGTTTAGCCTTATTCATCCATTGCGGATGTCATAAAAAAGCAAATTATAGGCCCATCTCTTTGGATGTGATTTTTTAATGGACTTTGCATTATAAAATTCTTCGTGGCTTTGCGATCAAGGGGTTAAAAACCTAGTTATGTTAAACAATTAGTATTTGAACTAGTTATATTTAGTCATGTTAAATTTTAAGTATGTTGTATCGTGTAACTAGCTTACCATATATGTATGTGTTCGTGTTTAACAAATAACGCGTTTACAACAGCAACAACAACAAAAGTACCAGTAGCAGTAGCAGCAACAACAACAGAAGTACCAGTAGCAGTGGCAGCAACAACAATACCTATTACTATTACCATTGTCATTACCATTACCATTGTCGTCACCATTGCCATTACCATTGTCATTACCATTGTCATCACCATTACCATTCATTGTCATTGCCATCGCTATTATCATTACCATTTTCATTGTCATTGCCATTACTATTTATATTATTATTATTGTTACTGTTACTGTTGCTGCTAATAATAATCAAAGAACAAACCGTATCCATCTCATCTCTCGAGTAGCTTCCCCCGATACCACATTGTATGCCCTAATTATCAGAGAACAAACTAGTTTTGCTAGTTCTAATAAGCAATCTCAACATCTTTAGTAGCTTTGATGATATTTTCTTTGCTCTTTTAGTTACTAAATTAAGTTATTGTTAGAATAATCGATTTTTCTTTGCTCAACATTTTTAGTAGCTTTGATGATATTTTCTTTGCTCTTTTAGTTACTAAATTAAGTTATGGTTAGAATAATCGATTTTTCTTAAGAGGAATTACTATGAAAGAGTGAACGACAAAGTGGATTGTTACAATAATTGAAGAGGTGTGTGGTGTAGGTAAATAATGGTAGAAATATAATTTTATTTTAACTTTAAACACAAATAATTGTACTTGGACATGAAAATTATAAGTTTCAATAAGTTAAGTAAGATGAATGAGACATTCATAGTTAATATAACGTGTTTATTAAAGAATTCACAACCTGTTTTTTTAATTTATGTAAGTGTAATCCTTATATTAATATGGAATAGTTGTGAGTGCTGAAAATAAAAAATGATACTGTTCATCTATAAATTTAAGGAAATATTATTTAATCACTTATAATTTTTTAATATTTTAAAAGGTGATTGTGAGTGGATGAGAGAGAAAATGTAATAATATAAGTATAAAAAGTATTATTTAATAAAAAAGATGAGAGAAAAAATAGTGGTTTTAATGTAATTATATGTATAAAGATAAAAAAATAGGATATGAATACTCTTATGAAACTAGAAAAGAGAAAAGGGATAAAAGTGGTCAAATCAATATGTTCTATCTAGAATTAGACTATGTGCAGCACATTTATCATGAGGGTCGGATGAGGGCCAGTGCTGAGGTGTAAACATAGTTCTCCACCTATCCAAAAATGCAAATCTATTATTCATCAGCTATGTTATGGTCCCTCCAACTACTTGTGGGATGAGTACTAAAAGGTATTGGAAGCAGCTACATGAATATGCGTTTACAAGTTTTGTAAATGCAAGGCGTCCTCAAGAAAAGAATCAAATAACTCAAAATACAGCGCAATCATGGTCACCCGAAAAAATAAAAGGCACCATGTATGCTTGCATCTTATTGAAGACATGTAAATAATTCCAAGATGATTTCATTCTATTGATTCCTCATATATACATAATACAAAACAGTGAATAGGAAACTAGCATCCTTTATCTAAAAAAACTATATACTAAATAATATTACAGAGATTTACAGCTATGACCATTGATTTAGGTTTATAAGACAGAATATGACAGGTAATACACCCCTGCAGTCGCAGCCGGAGATGGTTGAAGGCACAGACTGGATCGGAAACGAGTAAATAACTGACGTGGAAGGCCTTTGGTAAAGATGTCTGCATACTGGAAATGTACAAGTATATGTAGAACCCGTACAACCCCAATGCGGACTTTTTCCCGGACAAAATGAATATCGAGTTCCACATGCTTTGTTCGTTGATGTTAAACATGATTTTTAGATAGGTAGACAGCAGAAACATTGTCACAATAGACAATAATTGCCTTTGTAGTGGGCACGGATAATTCAAGAAGTAAGTTTCTAAGCCAACTAGTTTCAGCGACAACATTAGCAACGCCCCGGTATTCTGCTTTAGCAATTGAACACAAGATAGTCGGTTTTCGTTTTGATGACCAAGATATGACGTTGTCACCTAAAAATACGCAAAACCCGAGGTTGATCTGCGTGAGTCCGGACATCCACCCCAATCGGCGTCAGAATAGGCAATGAGTTGCTGCAATTTGGATGGTGAGATGCATAAACCATGATCAATTGTGCCTTTGACGTAGCGTAAGACCCTCTTGAGAAACTGAAAATGGGGCTCACGTAGGGCGTGCATGAAGAGGCAAATTTATTGAACTGCATATGTGAGATCCAGTCGTGTACAAATGAGATATTGCAATGCACCCGCCAGTTGTCGGTAGAGAGTACCATCAGATAATAAAGGTCCGGTCATGGCACTTAATTTTGATGAGATGGCAGCAGGTTTACAATCGGACATATTCGCCTGTTGCAAGATGTCGGAAGCATATGTACTTTGAGAAAGGAACAAACCCTCATTTTGGTGTGTAACATTGATGCCAAGGAAGTGGTGCAATTTGCCAAGGTCCGACATACGGAATTATTGAGAGAGTAGCTTGATGACCTTGTGAAGAAGCTGATTGTTGGAGGCGGTCAAGATTATGTCGTCAACGTATAATAATAGATATGTTATCTGACGATCTTGTTTGTAAACAAACAGCGAATTATCACTAGTAGTACTCCGAAATCCACATTTGGTGAGATATATGGAAAAATGATCATACCAAGCCCGTGGTGCTTGCTTCAAATCGTAGAGGGACTTTGTGAGCTTACACACATAGTTCGGGTGACGTTGGTCATGGAAGACCGGAGGTTGAAACATGTATACTGTTTCATGCAGATCACCATGAAGAAAAGCATTTTTAACATCAAGTTGCTGGATGGGCCAACCTCGAAAGACAACCAAACTGAGAACGGTGCGGATAGTCATGGGTTTAATCATGTAACCACCCGTATTTTTTTTATATTAACTTCTGTTAATATTTGTTAATAATACGATCATGGGGATTTTAATTATAAGCTTTTGATAATTAATAATAATAATAATAATAATAATAATAATAATAATAATAATAATAATAACATTAATAATGTTAAGAATAATAATAATAAAAGTCCAGGGGTAAATTCTGTCAATATGGAAAATTAATAAGAAGTTTAACACATAAAATATAAAAGTTGAAACCGCAGGGACCAAATGTGTAAAATTTCAAAACCCACGGCTCCCCCCCCCCCCCCGTTTTTCCGGCAAGACTCCGGCGAGTCTCCGGCCGAACTCCGGCGAAGCCAAAACGATAAAATTACACAATTTCAACTCACAAAACCAGTTTCAATGCACTCGTGGACTAGTTTCGAACCCACGACACCCATTAAACACGAGTAATCATCGGTAAATTCGAATCCAAAGCTTCCACATCGAAATCACTAAATTCCCGACCAAATCAGTCAGTTTATCTGATTTTGAACCCCACAATCACACCGAAAGTTTCTTGGATCCAATTCTAATGGAATTCCAACATAAACACGTGTTGAATCGGTCAAACAAATGGTTATGATCTTCACTTTATTCTCGGATTCGATACCACTCAATAATACACTCAAACAACAATAATAAACAATTAAAACTACCAACACGATCTTTTATAAACACCTAATCGAATTCAGGTGTCAATTTCACCAACAACAAACACAAACACTGTCATCGATTATCATCTTCATCGCGAACTGCAGCTCTATCGAACACCAACCTTCGAGCTTTCTAAACAAATTGATAAGGGGCTTTTGTTTATCATAGTCACTCGAAACTGTCTGTGCAAATAATTTGATTATTATCAACACAATCATCAGTTTTGATTCTCCTTAAGCCGCGGACCTATCTCGAACTCAAACTCATCGAATACACCATCTCAACAGGTAATTAATACCTCTATGAACTCGTTTTCACTTGGGTATTAAAAGCCCCAAGTTAATTTCAGATACACAATCGATCCAAGGTTCAATTTTGGTATAATTGTTTCTAGGGTTCTTCGGTTTTGGGGAAGATCTTTGGGTTATGTTTAAAAGAATTAAAAGCCGAGAGTTACCGTGGCTTAGGCCCTCTGGTTCACTGGTACAACGCTCCCATGTCAAACAATAGGTCTCGGGTTCGAGACCCGCCACCTACACATATTTTTTTAAACCTTCTTTTAGGCTTTAAAAATTCAGAAAAAAATTCTAAAAATCATAAAAACATTTTTACAAACCTTAAAAATTTTTAAAACCACTTAATTACTTTCTGAAATTTATTTTTATATTTTATTCATTTATTTTTATTTGTTTTAAATAAATAAAATAACTATTTATATTTTCCACCAATTTATAATTAGTGTATGACACATAATTATACAATAAATAAATTGAATCCAATATATATACATAGATGTATATTATCCAATTATCAAAACAACTTTTATTTGAATAAATTACATGTATATAATTTTACACAATAGTATACAATTTATAACATATGTATATAATTAACATACAATATATAGTTATGCTTACTTATGTATAAAGTTGTTATATACATATAATTATGTATATAATTATACATGTAATTAGATATAATTACATGAATATATATAATTATGTATATAATTATACATATACAATTTACTAATAAATTGTACATATGTATAACTTATATGTATAAATTTTTATTAAAATCCTTGACATAATCACTTTCAACAAATTCGTTTATTTCAAGACATTGCAAACCAAATAAAATTAATCAATTTAAACTACCATGGAAATCCTAATACATTCCCAAATTCCCAAATCATTATTATTCTAATTTGAGACACCGTTCCTTAGGTTAATCATAAGGAAATCGTTGGTGTCTAATCTATCACATCCAGATCCTAATCTCATCAATCAAGTGAGTATTCATAGCCCCTTTTTATATCATTTCTTATTTGGGGGAAATCATGTGATACAATATATTCAATCATGATATTCTGTTGTTGTTTCATTCAAATTCAATTCAAGACAGGTTATGTTATTACTTGCAATTATGTGAACATACTATGATAAACTGGACGACAGTAAAACCCTAATTCAATCAATCAATCCTAGTATCAATGGTAGATCTACTGGTTTGGATAACCCACCCCACATGGCTTACGAGTGGTGATTATGCCAGAGGCAGTTAGTCAATCTATGGTGTTTGTGTGGAGTCTATTATATGCAAGTGTCAAGTCAAGGGGTTTATATTGTGTCGGTTTATCTATATGCTTCGCTATTGCCATATAAGTTTTAATAATACCTTGTGAATTGAATTATTCTCAATCAATCAATCAATCTATATATATATATTCAAAACTATGATTACTCACCAGCTAACTCGTTAGCTGACTTTATTTTCTCACATGATTTCAGGTTAAGCAAGATAGTGGACTTCTACGTGCTCATTTAAGACACGGACTTAGTTAAAATAAAAGACAATTATTATTTGTGGTTTCGATTGTTGTATTTGTGTATGTTAAACTTATATTATCTTGTAATTTGATTTTAATATTATTTCCACTATTAGACAACCATGTGTTATGAACAATCAATCATTCCCTCGTCCACTCCGATGATTCCGCCGTCGGTCGGGGTGTGACAGATTGGTATCAGAGCCATGGTTATAGGGAATTAGGTTATTAGAAATGGAATGACCTAGACTATAACTAAGTACCTTTACACATGAGTCCCCTCATGTATTGTACATGCTTAGATAGGATTTTATGTGCCTTACATGTTTATACTTGATTATGTGATTATATGCCTTATGTGACTCTTCTTATACTTTGAATCTTATCAATATACACATGAATCTCAACTCATATTCTAAGGCATTATGTGCCTAATTCAAGTGATTTCAAACTCCAAAACTCGATTGTTATTCATGGTTTTCAAATCTCGTCAAAGTCCGTGTCACATGACCGAGAACATGCAATGCTGGAAGAGTGGGATACCTGTATCTTAAGGTGTTCTGTCTAGGCAAGGTATTCATATAAATCCAAATCAACCGATGGATCCGTTTACCTTACCTGGGAACCCTCGAGATGAGTATTCGCTTATAGGTACGCATGTCCTCGTTAAGGTTGTGGTGGACACAAATACTTTGATAAGTCAACGTATTCGCTTTGGTTTGCGAGCCGAACGTTTGCACTCCTAACCTCTCATTGTTATTTTAAACAATCTCATTAACGATTTTACCATTTTGAAAAGTTTAAAAAAAAAAAAACCAATTACCCGTTTCTCATAAAGGTTTTTTTTTCCATATTATACAGCATGTCTTCTCGTCAAAACCGCTCCCGATCTAGAAGCTCTGGCCGCAAGATTGCTGTTGTAGTGGCACGTGAAGTTGTTACGGTCATCCCAACACTGCTTACCCATTTGAACCAAGGCAACAACACCGTTCAAAATCAAGCCGCACAAAACCCTCCACGAGTTTGTACTTACAAGCATTTCAATTCTTGCAATCCCACTAAGTTTAGCGGAACCGAAGGTGCCACTGGTCTTTTACAGTGGTTTGAGAGTATCGAGAACACTTTCCTCAATAGTGAGTGCCCCGAGAATCTCAAGGTTCGTTATGCTACAAGTGTTCTTCAAAAGAGAGCACTCACTTGGTGGAACGGTGAGAAACGAACCCGTGGAACTGATGCCGCATTAGCATTGACGTGGGATGAAGTTAAGGAGCTCATGACTCGGGAATTCTGTCCGAGAAATGAAATTAAGAAATTGGAAGCTGAGTTCTGGGACTTAACTCAAGAAAGTGGAGAAAATCTAGCTTATACCAACCGATTTTATGAACTGAGTCTACTTGTTCCTCACCTGGTTACTCTTTTATCTCGGGCTATCGAGAAATACATCGGTGGTCTACCCATGCAAATTCAAGACACGGTGTGGGGTAGGAATCCTGCAACCTTGGAAGATACCATCCGGTTAGCTGTTCAGCTAACTGACAATCATGTCAAGGCTGGAACCCTGACTAGGAAGGGTGCTAAGAAGGTGCCTGAGAAACCCTCAGCTGAACCGCCTAAGGAGGAAAAACCTGAACCTTCTCAAAACAAGAAGAGGAAGGCTAAATCCCAAAACTTTGCTGTGATTACCCCTGCTGTGCCAATTAATCAAGTCCCTCCAACTCGTCAACCAGTAGTTAACAATCAACCGCTGATGAAAAAGCCCTACGCTGTACCCTTTCCGCAGTGTAACAACTGCAAGTATCACCATCCCGCTAACGTTCAATGTCGTCAATGCACCAACTGTGGTCGTTTCGGCCATACATTCAACGTGTGCAAGAATACTGCAAGGGTTCCAGTTACCACACCGACTGTTCAGCATACCCCGACAATCACGCAAACAAGAGCTTGCTACCAATGCGGAGATCCTAACCATTTCCGCAACCAATGTCCGAAGCTTCTCAAGGCCGTCCCTGCAGCTCAAGGTCGAGCATTCAACATCAATGCCCAACAAGCCCAAGTTAGCAACGACGTGGTGAACGGTATGTTCCAAATTAATAATCGATACGCTTCGATTCTTTTTGACACCGGTGCCGATAAAAGCTTTGTATCCTTAGACTTTGAGCCCTTACTTGCTAGTGCCCGAACCAAGCTAGATAACCCCTTTACGGTAGAGATAGCTGACGGAAAACCCATTACAATTAATTCTGTTATTCCCGACTGTACCTTGAATCTAAGTGAGCACGATTTCCCTATCAATCTTATACCCATGCAACTGGGTAGTTTCGATGTTATAGTAGGCATGGACTGGTTATCAAAGAATCATGCCGAAGTGATTTGTCACGAAAAGACCATTCGTATTCCTCTCCCGACCGGAAGCATACTACAAATCTACAGGGTAAAACCTTACAAGGGGCTTAAACTCATGTCTTGTACCAAAGCCCAAAAGTATCTCCGCAAGCATTACGTGGCTTTCTTAGCCCATATCGTGAAGGCAGATGAGAAACCTAAGAAGATTGAAGACATTCCGGTTGTTCGAGAGTTTCCTGAAGTCTTTCCCGAAGATTTAACCGGTCTTCCTCCCGTTCGTCAAGTTGAATTCCGAATCGACCTTGTACCTGGTGCAACTCCCGTGGCAAATATCCTTATCGACTTGCACCATCTGAGATGCAAGAACTTGCTAGCCAATTGCAAGAACTGTCAGACAAAGGATTCATTCGCCCGAGCTCGTCACCATGGGGAGCTCCAGTCTTATTCGTGAAGAAAAAGGATGGCTCATTCCGTATGTGCATTGACTATCGAGAACTCAACAAACTCACAATCAAGAACCGTTACCCATTACCCAGAATCGACGATCTGTTTGATCAGCTTCAAGGAGCCACTCATTTCTCAAAGATCGATCTTCGTTCTGGTTACCACCAACTCCGTGTGCACGATGATGATATTCCAAAAACAGCTTTCCGAACGAGATATGGCCATTATGAGTTTACAGTGATGCCATTCGGGTTAACTAACGCACCAGCAGTATTCATGGATTTAATGAATCGCGTGTGCCGGCCATACCTAGACAAATTCGTGATCGTATTTATCGACGACATCTTGATATACTCCAAATCAAAATCCAATCACGAGAATCACCTTCGTCTAATACTCGAACTTCTGAGGAAAGAGAAACTCTACGCCAAATTCTCAAAATGTGAATTCTGGCTTAATGAGGTTCAATTTCTTGGTCACATAGTAAACAGCAAGGGAACTCACGTTGATCCCGCAAAGATCGAGGCAATAAAGAAATGGGGAGAACCTAAAACTCCTACAGAGATTCGTTCATTCCTTGGTTTAGCCGGATACTATCGACGTTTTATTCCTAACTTCTCGAAGATTGCTGTGCCACTCACTGCTTTGACCCACAAGGATAAGCCTTTTTCTTGGGGGCCTGATCAAGAAAAAGCATTTCAAACCCTCAAGCAAAAGTTGTGTGAAGCGCCGATTTTAACACTTCCTGATGGAAACGACGATTTCGTTGTCTATTGTGACGCTTCAAAACAAGGTCTAGGTTGCGTTCTCATGCAGCGAGGCAAAGTTATAGCTTATGCTTCAAGACAATTGAAGATTCATGAGAAAAATTATACGACGCACGATCTTGAATTGGGTGTTGTCGTATTCGCACTCAAAATATGGAGACACTATCTCTATGGCACTAAATGTGTTGTATTCACCGATCATAAGAGTCTCCAGTACATCTTCAACCAGAAGGATCTTAACATGAGGAAACGACGATGGGTCGAACTACTCAATGACTACGACTGTGAGATTCGTTACCACCCTGGTAAAGCTAATGTCGTAGCCGATGCATTAAGTCGTAAGGGTCAAGTTATGCTTCAAAGTGTTACCATTCAAACCGACCTCTTAACCCGTATACTCGAAGCTCAACACGAATCAGTACCGAGGGCAACATGTATGAGGAAATGTCATGCGGTGCTGAACTCCAATTGGAAACCAAGTCGGACGGACTACTGTATTTTCTAAATCGACTTTGGATTCCGAATCGCGATAATCTTCGAACAACCATCATGGATGAGGCTCATAAGGCTCGTTATTCTATTCATCCGGGAGCAGATAGGATGTTCATGAATCTTCGGAACCAATATTGGTGGCCCGGCATGAAGAAGGATATAGCCTTGTATGTATCTAAATGCCTCACATGTTCCAAAGTCAAAGCCGAGCATCAACGTCCCTCTGGATTACTCGTACAACCCGAGGTTCCATTATGGAAATGGGAAAGCATATCCATGGATTTCATCACCAAGCTGCCTCGTACCGCTAGTGGTCACGATAGTATCTGGGTTATTATTGATCGATTGACTAAGTCGGCTCATTTCATTCCAATTCGAGAAGATTATCGAGTCGAGAAATTGGCTCGTATTTACATTAATGAAATAGTCAGTCGGCATGGTGTACCTTTAGATATTATCTCTGATCGTGATGGTCGTTTCATCTCTCATTTCTGGAAAAGTCTCCAAGCAGCTCTCGGGACTCAACTAAATCTTAGCACAGCCTATCACCCACAAACCGACGGTCAGACTGAAAGAACGATACAAACCCTCGAGGATATGCTCCGGGCTTGTGTCATTGATTTCAGTGGATCGTGGGATTCTCATCTCCCGTTGATCGAATTCTCTTACAATAACAGTTACCATACCAGCATCCAGATGGCACCATTTGAGGCCTTGTATGGCCGAAAGTGTCGATCTCCCATGTGCTGGTCTGAAGTTGGTGAATCACAGATTACTGGTCCGGAATTGATACAAGAAACAACCGACAAAATTCATAAGATCCGTGATAACTTGGTCGCTGCTAGAAATCGTCAAAAGCATTATGCTGACAAAAGACGTAAGCCCATGGAATACAATGTCGGTGATCTCGTGCTTCTTAAGGTGTCACCTTGGAAGGGAGTGATTCGCTTTGGAAAGAAAGGGAAGTTAGCACCTCGTTACATGGGTCCATTCAAAGTGCTCGAGCGAATTGGGAAAGTGGCCTACAAGCTGGAACTACCCCAAGAACTCAGCAATATACATCCGACGTTTCATGTTTCAAATCTCAAGAAATGTCTTGCCGATGAAAATCTCCACATTCCACTCGACGAAGTCCAGATTGATGAATCTATGCACTTTATTGAGAAACCTGTGGAAATTATGGATCGGGAAGTTAAACAACTCAAACGCAGTCGGATACCCATTGTCAAAGTTCGTTGGGAGTCTAAACGTGGGCCAGAGTACACCTGGGAACGTGAGGACCAAATGAAAACCAAGTACCCTCATCTTTTCCTTTCAGCCTCCTTGTGAATTAAAATTTCGGGACGAAATTTCCTAAAGCAGGAGAGACTGTAACCACCCGTATTTTTTTTATATTAACTTCTGTTAATATTTGTTAATAATACGATTATGGGGATTTTAATTATAAGCTTTCGATAATTATTAATAATAATAATAATAATAATAATAATAATAATAATAATAACATTAATAATGTTAAGAATAATAATAATAAAAGTCCAGAGGTAAATTCTGTCAATATGGAAACTTAATAAGAAGTTTAACACATAAAATATAAAAGTTGAAACTGCAGGTACCAAATGTGTAAAATTTCAAAACCCACGGCTTCCCCCCCCCCCCCCGTTTTTCCGGCAAGACTCCGGCGAGTCTCCGGCCGAACTCCGGCGAAGCCAAAACGATAAAATTACACAATTTCAACTCACAAAACCAGTTTCAATGCACTCGTGGACTAGTTTCGAACCCACGACACCCATTAAACACGAGTAATCATCGGTAAATTCGAATCCAAAGCTTCCACATCGAAATCACTAAATTCCCGACCAAATCAGTCAATTTATCTGATTTGAACCCCACAATCACACCGAAAGTTTCTTGGATCCAATTCTAATGGAATTCCAACATAAACACGTGTTGAATCGGTCAAACAAATGGTTATGATCTTCACTTTATTCTCGGATTCGATACCACTCAATAATACACTCAAACAACAATAATAAACAAATTAAAACTACCAACACGATCTTTTATAAACACCTAATCGAATTCAGGTGTCAATTTCACCAACAACAAACACAAACACTGTCATCGATTATCATCTTCATCACGAACTGCAGCTCTATCGAACACCAACCTTCGAGCTTTCTAAACAAATTGATAAGGGGCTTTTGTTTATCATAGTCACTCGAAACTGTCTGTGCAAATAATTTGATTATTATCAACACAATCATCAGTTTTGATTCTCCTTAAGCCGCGGACCTATCTCGAACTCAAACTCATCGAATACACCATCTCAACAGGTAATTAATACCTCTATGAACTCGTTTTCACTTGGGTATTAAAAGCCCCAAGTTTAATTTCAGATACACAATCGATCCAAGGTTCAATTTTGGTATAATTGTTTCTAGGGTTCTTCGGTTTTGGGGAAGATCTTTGGGTTATGTTTAAAAGAATTAAAAGCCGAGAGTTACCGTGGCTTAGGCCCTCTGGTTCACTGGTACAACGCTCCCATGTCAAACAATAGGTCTCGGGTTCGAGACCCGCCACCTACACATATTTTTTAAACCTTCTTTTTAGCTTTAAAAATTCAGAAAAAATTCTAAAAATCATAAAAACATTTTTACAAACCTTAAAAATTTTTAAAACCACTTAATTACTTTCTCAAATTTATTTTTATATTTTATTCATTTATTTTTATTTGTTTTAAATAAATAAAATAACTATTTATATTTTCCACCAATTTATAATTAGTGTATGACACATAATTATACAATAAATAAATTGAATCCAATATATACATAGATGTATATTATCCAATTATCGAAACAACTTTTATTTGAATAAATTACATGTATATAATTTTACACAATAGTATACAATTTATAACATATGTATATAATTAACATACAATATATAGTTATGCTTACTTATGTATAAAGTTGTTATATACATATAATTATGTATATAATTATACATGTAATTAGATATAATTACATGAATATATATAATTATGTATATAATTATACATATACAATTTATTAATAAATTGTACATATGTATAACTTATATGTATAAATTTTTATTAAAATCCTTGACATAATCACTTTCAACAAATTCGTTTATTTCAAGACATTGTAAACCAAATAAAATTAATCAATTTAAACTACCATGGAAATCCTAATACATTCCCAAATTCCCAATCATTATTTTTTAATTTGAGTCACCGTTCCTTAGGTTAATCATAAGGAAATCGTTGGTGTCTAATCTATCACATCCAGATCCTAATCTCATCAATCAAGTGAGTATTCATAGCCCCTTTTTATATCATTTCTTATTTGGGGGAAATCATGTGATATAATATATTCAATCATGATATTCTGTTGTTGTTTTATTCAAAATTCAATTCAAGACAGGTTATGTTATTACTTGCAATTATGTGAACATACTATGATAAACTGGACGACAGTAAAACCCTAATTCAATCAATCAATCCTGGTATCAATGGTAGATCTACTGGTTTGGATAACCCACCCCACATGGCTTACGAGTGGTGATTATGCCAGAGGCAGTTAGTCAATCCATGGTGTTTGTGTGGAGTCTATTATATGCAAGTGTCAAGTCAAGGGGTTTATATTGTGTCGGTTTATCTATATGCTTCGCTATTGCCATATAAGTCTTAATAATATCTTGTGAATTGAATTATTCTCAATCAATCAATCAATCTATATATATATTCAAAACTATGACAGCTAACTCGTTAGCTGACTTTATTTTCTCACATGATTTCAGGTTAAGCAAGATAGTGGACTTCTACGTGCTCATTTAAGACACGGACTTAGTTAAAATAAAAGACAATTATTATTTGTGGTTTCGATTGTTGTATTTGTGTATGTTAAACTTATATTATCTTGTAATCTGATTTTAATATTATTTCCACTATTAGACAACCATGTGTTACGAACAAACAATCATTCACTCGTCCGCTCCGATGATTCCGCCGTCGGTCGGGGTGTGACAAATCACTGGACTAACGTTTCATCACAATCGATGCCAACCTGCTGACTATTGCCATTAATTATGAGTCGGACCTTATATCTTTGTAACGTGCCATCTGATTTAAATTTGTGGCGAAACAACTACATGCACCGAATGATATTTGTGTTTGGAGGCCGAGGTACGAGAACCCAAGTATTATTATCCATTAAGGCTCGATATTCATCATTCATAGCGGCGTGCCAATTTGGATCAGATAAGGCCTTAAGGTGAGAGGTGGGAAGGGGGGGATATAGGAAGGGTGGTTTGAGTGTGAAGGCTTAGAGGGTGGCGGGTTTGGAGATGCCCGATTTGGATCGGGTGGTCATAGGATGGGTTTGGGGGCAGAGGGGAGGAGGAGGGGGGGCCGGAGGTGGTGAAGGGGGAGTAATAGGGGGTGGTGGAGGTAGGTTTTTGTGGTGGTGGTGTAGGGTGTGTGGGTGGCGTGGTAGTCCTTTGATAATAAATGTAACATCCGACCCATTCCAACTTGTAACCCGAAATCGTTTATGCTAGTCAATGGAATCTATTTTATTTCGATGCGAGCACATTAATATTGTCATTTAATCCGAATTAGACTCATATGGTTTATAAATATAATTTTATTATTATAAAATAATAATGATATTTATGAAGCTTAAGTATCAAATTGTAATTAAATAAAATAAGTTTTGTATAGAATATGAAAGGTTTTCAAGGACTTTTATATAAAAATAACAATAAATAATAATAATAACAATAATAATAATAATAATAATAATAATAATAATAATAATAATAATAATAATAACAATGAAATCATTATTCAAACTTAACCCTAAAAAGTTTTGGGTTGAAAGTGTAAACAATTGAAACTTGTTTTACAAAACTTTAAACACAAAATAACAAACAATATAAACTTTAGGGGGCCAAAGTGTAAAATCTTTTAAACAAACCAACCCCCCACCCTTCGACCCCTTCTCCACCTCCGGCCACCTTCTGGCCGTATTCCGACAAGCCACACTCACCCCAAAACACGTGGTTTCAACCGAATTAAATACCCCCGTCAATCTCGCGACCACGATTCGTAGCTATGACCCCATAAATTCAAAAATTGGCCTCGTTTACGCGGTTTAGAATCAAACCCGATTACCCCATTTAAAACCAAATCAAATTCAAATGGAAACCCGATTAATTGATTCAATCAACCATCCTGGAACGCGTAATCACAATTCCAATCATAATCACAGCATCAATTTAAATTAAATCATGCGAATCACATACATATTCAACCCGAATGTTCGATAAAAAGGATGAACTCGTTCGCGTAGTTTGACCTCAAATTACCCTTATATAATAAGGGGCAAACCTCCGAAATCACACCCTCATACTCTCTGCAACTTCAATTTGACCAAACACACACAAACACATCGATTCAAGATCGTTCTCAAGCCGAGAACAACGCGACTCGATTCTACCGATCTCTTCATCATTTCGGGTAATTAAACATGTCTTCATACTCGATTTTTAACGGGTAATCAAAGCCCCATGTTTGATTGATTATCGAAATCGTTTTCAGGTCCAATTTGATCTTAAACGAATTAGGGTTCATATGGGAATTGGGGAAAAGATTCAATGAATGCTTTTAAAAATTAAAACGGGTTTCTTAATAAGAATTGGGCTCTAGCCCAACCGGTAACACACCACCATCCTAACCGAGAGGTCCCGGGTTCGAACCGGGCCTCCCTTTTTTGTTCCTTTTATTTGTTTTTTTTTAATTTAGAAATTGTGTATTTTTTGAAATTTTTTTAAAATTATTTTTGAAATTATTTCTTTTTTTTACCATTCCTGAAATTATATATATAAAACAAAAGAAAAAGAAAATATAACCACACTATTTGACAAAGAACCCTAAACTTGTTTATAAATTTTAAAAGTTTATAAATTATCTTTAAACAAAAGCATTCCAAATTGACAAAAGATAAACTAACAAATTAATTTTTCCAAATTAATTATTCCATTAATCATTAATTATTCACTAATTATTATTTTCACTCTTTAACATTATAAGTTGGTATCTTATAAAATCACCAAACATAAACTAAATCTTTCCAAATTATTTTTATTTCTTTTAGTCACTTAAATAATTAAATATTTTATTAATTGTCATATAATTAATTAATAAAATTAGTTATTTGTTTTTCCCACACTTTAACAATAAATCAAACGGTTACATATATTGATACGTTTATTAAATTCTAAACATAATCACTTCCGATAAATTCGTTTATTTGTTTCAAGACATTCAAACTAAATAAGTTATTTCATTCAAATACCCATTCCCAATGGAAACCCTAAACCATTCCCAATTCTCATATTATTATTATTCTAACTCGAGACACCGTTCCGTAGGTTACTCTAAGAAAAATCGTTGGTGCCTAAGCCATCACATTCAAATTCTAATCTCGTCAATCGAGTGAGTATTCATTGCCCATTTTATGTGTTTATATTTTGGGGAAATCATGTGACACTATAATCAAACATTGTTATTTCATTTCACTTATAAATTCAATTCTTTTCATGTTATGTCTTTTCTTGTAATAATGTATTCATAGTTAGATAAATTGGATGATAACACAATCATTAATTCATACAACCACGGTAACAATGATAGATCTATTGGGTTGACAACCCACCCCATATGAATATTCGAGTGGTGATTGAAACCGGATTCACATATTCTATCATGACTTCGTCTGCGGATCAAGTCAGTTTAGTCATTTGGATTGATTGTGTTGATTTCTCTTTTGTGTTACATTATTATACAATAAATCTCGAAATTGCCATGTGAATTGAATTATTCAATCATTTGACCAACTTATATATATGTACATTAAAACTGTGTTTACTCACCGGCTAATTTATAGCTGACTCTTTACTTTTTCACATGATTTCAGGTTAAGCAAGTTAGTGGATTTCTACATGCTCATCTAGGACCTGGACTTAGTCAAAAAAGACAATCATTATTATGTTATTTGAGTTATTGTTTAATTGTATTGGTATTCTTTAATAAAAGTGACGTTTAATATTATTTCGGTTTATTTAGTTCCATGTGCTATGAACAATCGATTCCATTCGTCCGCCCTGATGATTCCGCCGTCGGTTGGGGTGTGACAGATTGGTATCAGAGCCATGGTTATAGGGAATTAGGTTATTAGAAACGGAATGACCTAGACCATAACTAAGACCTTACTTACGAGTCCTCTCGTACTTAGATGGATTTTTACATGCCTTACATGTTTAGACACTCTTCTAGGTTAGGTGCCTTACATGGATATTCTTCTACTCTTGATCATGACTAATACACACCCAAATTCCCAAACATATACTAAGGCATGGTGCCTAAATCACATGATTTCCAAATTTTAAATTTCAAATCTTAAATTGATACTTATGGTTTTCAAAATCTCGTCAAAGTCTGTGTCCCACCACTGAATACATGCAATGCTAGAAGAGTGGGATGCCTGTATCTCGAGGTGTTCTGTCTAGGCAAGGTACTCATATAAATCCAAATCAACCGATGGATCCGTTTACCTTACCTGGGAACCCTTGGGGTGAGTGTCCACTTATAGGTACGCATGTCTTCAACAAAGTTGTGGTGACCAAATACTTTGGTTAGTCAACGTACTCGCTTTGATTTACGAATCAAACGATTACACTCGAAAATCCCATTGTTATTATGCCAAATTCCCGATTGTTGTTTTCATGTTGTATAGCTCATATTACCCAATTCTCATAAAAATTTCTTAACGGTATTTCAGAATGTCTTCTCGTCAAATCCGTTCACGGTCTAGAAACTCCAGCCGCAAGATTGCTGCCCTTGTAGCCCGGGAGGTTGTTGCGGTCATACCAACTCTCCTAACTCATCTGAATCAAGACGCGAACCCTGCCCCAATCCCTGTTGGTCCTAACCCTCCACGTGCTTGTACCTACAAGCATTTCAGTTCTTGCAACCCCACTAAGTTCAGCGGGATCGAAGGTGCTACCGGTCTTCTACAGTGGTTTGAGAGCATTGAGAACACGTTTCTTAACAGCGAGTGTCCCGAGAATCTCAAAGTTCACTACGCTACTAATGTTTTTCAAAACAGAGCACTAACTTGGTGGAACGGGGAGAAACGAACCCGTGGGACTGATACTGCACTGGCCCTAACTTGGGCTGAAGTCAAGGAACTTATGACACGGGAATTCTGCCCGAGGAATGAAATCAAAAAGCTAGAAGCCGAGTTCTGGGATTTGACTCAGGAAACTGGCGAGAACCTAGCTTACACCAACCGTTTTCACGAGTTGAGTCTCTTGGTTCCTCATTTGGTTACTCCATCATCTAGAGCTATCAAGAAGTACATAGGTGGTCTCCCTATGCAGATTCAGGACACCGTGTGGGGTAGAAACCCTACAAACTTGGAGGATGCTATCCGTCTAGCAGCACAGCTAACCGACAATCATGTCAAGGCTGGTTCTTTAACCAGAAAGGGTGACAAGAAGAAAACCGAGAAGTCTCCCATCAAAACAACCAAGGAAGACAAGCCTGAAACTTCTAAGAATAAGAAGAGGAAGGCTAGATCTCAAAGTTTTGTTATGGTTACCCCTGCTGTTCCAGACAATCAAGTCACCCCGACTTACCAACCGACCCTCAATAACCAAGCCCCAACAAAGAAACCTTACACTGGGACTTTCCCTCAATGCAACGTCTGCAAGTATCACCATCCTACTAGTGCTCAGTGCCGTCAGTGCACCAACTGTGGTCGTTTGGGCCATACATTCAACTTGTGCAAGAGTGCTGCTAAGGCTTCGATTAATGCACCAGTCCACCAACACCCTCCTGCAATTGCTCAAGGTCGTGCATGCTACAATGCGGTGATCCAACCCACTTCCGTAACCGATGTCCCCAGCTCATCAATACCATGCCCGCAGCACAAGGGCGTGCTTTTAACATCAATGCCCAACAAGCACAAAGCACCAATGATGTGGTGAATGGTACGTTCCTAATCGATCACCAATATGCTTCAGTTTTGTTTGATACCGGGGCTGATAAAAGTTTTGTATCCTTAGGATTTGAGCCCTTGCTTGTTAACACCCGAACTAAGTTAGAGGAACCATTTACAGTAGAAATAGCTGATGGAAAACCCGTCGTAATCGATTCTGTCATTTCAAATTGTACCCTTAAACTTAGCGAGCATGAATTCTCTATCGACCTTATACCGATGCAGCTTGGAAGCTTTGACGTCATCATAGGCATGGATTGGTTATCGAAGAACCATGTCGAGGTTGTCTGCTTTGAGAAGATCATCCGGATTCCCCTTGCATCCAAAAGCGTCCTAAATATTTACGGGAAAAGCCTTCCAAAGGGCTTAAACTCATGTCTTGTACCAAAGCCCAAAGTACCTCCGCAAGAATTACGTGGCTTTCTTAGCCCATATCGTGAAAGCGGATGAGAAATCTAGGAAGATTGAAGACATTCCAATTGTTCGAGAATTCCCTGAAGTCTTTCCCGAAGACTAACCGGTCTTCCTCCCGTTCGTCAAGTTGAATTCCGGATCGACCTTGTGCCTGGCGCAACTCCCGTGGCAAAATCTCCTTATCGACTTGCACCATCTGAGATGCAAGAGCTTGCAAGCCAACTCCAAGAGCTAACTGATAAAGGCTTCATTCGACCAAGTTCCTCACCTTGGGGAACCCCGGTTTTGTTTGTGAAGAAGAAAGATGGCTCATTCCGTATGTGCATCGACTATCGGGAGCTTAACAAGCTTACTGTCAAAAACCGGTATCCCCTACCGAGAATTGACAATTTGTTTGATCAGCTGCAAGGAGCCTCTCATTTCTCTAAGATCGACCTTCGTTCTGGCTACCATCAGCTACGAGTGCACGGTGATGATATTCCAAAAACAGCCTTCCATACGAGATATAGCCATTACGAGTTTACAGTTATGCCATTTGGATTAACCAATGCACCTGCTGCGTTCATGGATTTGATGAAGCGCGTGTGCAAGCCATATTTAGACAAATTCGTAATTGTCTTCATTGACGACATTTTAATTTATTCAAAATCCAAATCCGATCACGAACATCATCTTCGTTTGATCTTTGAACTTCTGAAAAAGGAGAAGCTTTATGCAAAATTCTCGAAGTGCGAATTTTGGCTTAAGGAAGTTCAATTCCTTGGTCATATCATAAACGATAAAGGAATTCACATGGATCCTGCAAAGATTGAAGCAGTGAAGAATTGGGAAGAACCTAAAACTCCCACCGAGATTCGTTCATTCCTTGGCCTAGCCGGTTACTACCGTCGCTTCATTCCAAATTTCTCAAAGATCGTTGTGCCTCTCACCGCCTTGACTCATAAGGATAAGAATTTCTTGTGGGGACCAGATCAGGAGAAAGCTTTCCAAACCATCAAGCAGAAGTTGTGTGATGCCCCAATCTTGACTCTCCCCGATGGGAATGACGACTTTGTTGTCTATTGTGATGCTTCGAAGCAAGGTCTCGGTTGTGTTCTCATGCAACGAGGCAAGGTCATAGCATATGCCTCAAGTCAGCTTAAGATCCACGAGAAGAATTACACAACACATGACCTCGAATTGGGTGTTGTTGTTTTCGCACTCAAAATCTGGAGACACTATCTTATGGCACCAAGTATGTAGTATTCACTGATCATAAGAGTCTCCAGCATATTTTCAACCAAAGGAATTGAACATGAGACAACGACGTTGGGTTGAATTACTTAACGATTACGACTGCGAGATACGTTACCATCCCGGAAAAGCGAATGTCATAGCCGACGCATTGAGTCGCAAGGATTATGTCATGCTTCAAAGCGTTATTATTCAATCCAACCTTATTACTCGCGTTCTCCAAGCCCAGCACGAGTCAGTCACCGAAGGCTATAGTATGATGAGATGTCATGTGGCGCTGAACTGCAATTGGAAACAAAACCCGATGGCTTGCTTTATTTTCTGAATCGTCTTTGGATTCCCAACCGCGACAACCTTCGGACCCTTATCATGAGTGAGGCTCACAAAACTCGTTATTCCATTCATCCCAGTGCAGATAAAATGTTCATGAACCTCCGTAACCAATATTGGTGGCCTGACATGAAGAAGGACATAGCTTTGTACGTGTCCAAATGTCTCACCTGTTCAAAGGTCAAAGCCGAACATCAACGTCCCTCTGGACTACTGGTTCAACCCGAAGTGCCTGTGTGGAAGTGGGAAAACATATCTATGGACTTCATCACTAAGTTACCTCGTACTTCGAGTGGTTATGATAGCATCTGGGTCATTGTTGACCGTTTGACTAAGTCGGCACATTTCATTCCGATCCGGGAAGATTATCGAGTTGAGAAACTGGCTCGTATTTATATCAGTGAGATAATCAGCCGACATGGTGTGCCCGTTGAACATCATTTCCGATCGCGATGGTCGATTCACCTCTCGTTTCTGGCAAAGCCTCCAATCGTCCTTAGGGACCCAACTCAATCTCAGCATAGCTTATCACCACCAGACCGATGGTCAAACCGAAAGGACGATACAAACTCTAGAGGATATGCTCCGAGCTTGTGTCATCGATATCAATGGCTCTTGGGATTCTCACCTTCCGTTGATCGAATTCTCATATAACAACAGTTACCATACCAGCATCAAGATGGCACCGTTCGAAGCCTTGTATGGACGCAAGTGTCGGTCCCCTATCTGCTGGTTTGAGGTTGGTGAATAACAATCACCGTCCCAGAACTGATCCAAGAATCCACCGATAAAATTCTTAAGATTCGCGATAACTTGCTTGCTGCTAGAAATCGTCAAAATCATTATGCTGACAAAGGACGAAGACCCGTGGAATACAATGTCGGTGATCTCGTACTTCTTAAGGTATCACCTTGGAAGGGAGTGATTCGCTTTGGAAAGAAAGGGAAGCTAGCACCTCGTTACGTGGGTCCATTCAAAGTGCTCGAGCGAATTGGGAAAGTGGCCTACAAGCTTGAACTACCCAAGAACTCAGTAACGTGCATCCGACGTTTCATGTTTCAAACCTCAAGAGATGCCTCGCCGATAAAATCTCCACATTCCACTCGATGAAGTCCAGATTGATGAATCCATGCACTTTATTGAGAAACCTTTGGAGATTATGGATCGTGAAGTCAAGCAACTCAAACGCAGCCGAATACCGATTGTCAAGGTTCGTTGGGTGTCTAAACGTGGGCCAGAGTTCACTTGGGAACGTGAAGACCAAATGAAATCCAAGTACCCTCATCTTTTCGTTTCAGCCTCCTCGTGAACAAATTTCGGGACGAAATTTCCTAAAGTAGGGAGACTGTAACATCCGACTCATTCCAACTTGTAACCCGAAATCGTTTATGCTAGTCAATGGAATCTATTTTATTTCGATGTGAGCACATTAATATTGTCATTTAATCCGAATTAAACTCATATGGTTTATAAATATAATTTTATTATTATAAAATAATAATGATATTTATGAAGCTTAAGTATCAAATTGAAATTAAATAAAATAAGTTTTGTATAAAATATGAAAGGTTTTCAAGGACTTTTATATAAAAATAACAATAAAATAATAACAATAATAATAATAATAATAATAATAATAACAATGAAATCATTATTCAAAACTTAACCCTAAAAAGTTTTGGGTTGAAAGTGTAAACAATTGAAACTTGTTTTACAAAACTTTAAACATAAAATAACAAACATATAAACTCTAGGGGGCCAAAGTGTAAAATCTTTTAAACAAACCAACCCCCCACCCGTCGACCCCTTCTCCACCTCCGGCCACCTTCCGGCCGTATTCCGGCAAGCCACACTCACCCCAAAACACGTGGTTTCAACCGAATTAAATACCCCCGTCAATCTCGCGACCACGATTCGTAGCTATGACCCCATAAATTCAAAAATTAGCCTCGTTTACGCGGTTTAGAATCAAACCCGATTACCCCATTTAAAACCAAATCAAATTCAAATGGAAACCCGATTAATTGATTCAATCAACCAACCTGGAACGCGTAATCACAATTCCAACCATAATCACAGCATCAATTTAAATTAAATCATGCGAAATCACATACATATTCAACCCGAATGTTCGATAAAAAGGATGAACTCGTTCGCGTAGTTTGACCTCAAATTACCCTTATATAATAAAGGGCAAACCTCCGAAATCACACCCTCATACTCTCTGCAACTTCAATTCGACCAAACACACACAAACACATCGATTCAAGATCGTTCTCAAGCCGAGAACAACGCGACTCGATTCTACCGATCTCTTCATCATTTCGGGTAATTAAACATGTCTTCATACTCGATTTTTAACGGGTAATCAAAGCCCCATGTTTGATTTGATTATCGAAATCGTTTTCAGGTCCAATTTGATCTCAAACGAATTAGGGTTCATATGGGAATTGGGGAAAGATTCAATGAATGCTTTTAAAATTAAAACGGGTTTCTTAATAAGAATTGGGCTCTAGCCCAACCGGTAACACACCACCATCCTAACCGAGAGGTCCCGGGTTCAAACCGGGCCTCCCCTTTTTGTTCCTTTATTTGTTTTTTTTTAATTTAGAAATTGTGTATTTTCTGAAATTATTTTTAAAATTATTTTTGAAATTATTATTTTTTTACCATTCCTGAAATTATATATAAAAAAACAAAACAAAAGAAAAAGAAAATATAACCACACTATATGACAAAGAACCCTAAACTTGTTTATAAATTTTAAAAGTTTATAAATTATTATCTTTAAACAAAAGCATTTCAAATTGACAAAGATAAACTAACAAATTAATTTTTCCAAATTTTCCTTTAATCATTAATTATTCACTAATTATTATTTTCACTCTTTAACATTATAAGTTGGTATCTTATAAAAATCACCAAAGACAAACTAAATCTTTCCAATTATTTTCATTTCTTTTAGTCACTTAAATAATTAAATATTTTAATTAATTATCATATAATTAATTAATAAAATTAGTTATTTGTTTTTCCCACACTTTAACAATAAATCAAACGGTTACATATTAATACGTTTATTAAATTCTAAACATAATCACTTCCGATAAATTCGTTTATTTGTTTCAAGACATTCAAACTAAATAAGTTATTTCATTCAAATACCCATTCCCAATAAAAACCCTAAACCATTCCCATTCTCATATTATTATTATTCTAACTTGAGACACCGTTCCGTAAGCTACTCCTAAGAACAATCGTTGGTGCCTAAACCATCACATTCAAATTCTAATCTCGTCAATCGAGTGAGTATTCATTGCCCATTTTATGTATTTATATTTTGGGGAAATCATGTGACATTATAATCAAACATTGTTATTTCATTTCACTTATAAATTCAATTCTTTACATGTTATGTCTTTTCTTGTAATAATGTATTCATAGTTAGATAAATTGGATGATAATCATTAATTCATACAACCACGGTAACAATGATAGATCTATTGGTTTGACAACCCACCCCATATTAATATTCGAGTGGTGATTGAAACCGGATTCACATATTCTATCACGACTTCGTCTGCGGATCAAGTCAGTTTAGTCATTTGGATTGATTGTGTTGATTTGTCTTTTGTGTTACATTATTATACAATAAATCTCGACATTACCATGTGAATTGAATTATTCAATCATTTGACCAACTTATATATATGTACATCAAAACTGTGTTTACTCACCGGCTAATTTATAGCTGAGTCGTTACTTTTTCACATGATTTCAGGTTAAGCAAGTTAGTGGATTTCTATATGCTCATCTAGGACCCGGACTTAGTCAAAATAAAAGACAATCATTATTATGTTATTTGAGTTATTGTTTAATTGTATTGGTGTTCTTTAATGAAAGTGACGTTTAATATTATTTCGGTTTATTTAGTTCCATGTGCTATGAATAATCGATTTCCATTCGTCCGCGCCCCCGATGATTCCGCCGTTGGTTGGGGTGTGACAATAAATACCAAAACGACGAGATATGGGACCGGTTCTGTGGTGGTAGTAGTGGTAGGGGTGGAGGTGGTAGATGTGGGTCAGATGAGAATATAAAAGGTGAAGGCTCAAGAAAGGAGTAGTTATGTTTGGATGATGGGTGTGTCTTGGCATATGAAAAAATGGCTTCATCAAAGGTCACATGACGGAAAAGAATGATTTTACTCGATGGTATTTCTAGACACCGATAGCCATGAAATCGGTCGGGTAGCCTAGAAAGATACATAAGGTAGATCGATTGTCAAGCTTATGAGAACGGGTAGAAGAGGTGTTTGAGTAGCAGGCAAAACCGAACGTTCGGAGGTGCGCATAAGATGGTTGTTTTAGATATAAAGCAGATGTGGGTGTGTGGAAATGGAAAAGTTTTGTTGGGATTATGTTGTGTAAGTAGCAAGCGGTGTGAAGGGCCTCAACCCAAAACGTTGTGGGTAATGAGGCATGTGTGAGAAGGGTGAGCATGATGTCGTTAAGACGGCGTATCATACGCTCTGATTTACCATTTTGCTGGGATGTTTGTGGGCATGAAAAACGGAATTGAAGACCATGTGTGGCGTGAATGTTTTGAAATGATGATTATCAAATTCACCCCCTAGATCACATTGAAAGGATTTTATAATCGAGTGAAATTGAGTTTTGATGTAAGTGTGAAATTTAACGAATTTATCGTATGTCTCTGATTTGAATTTTAGAGGAAACCCACACATATGGAGTATAATCATCGGCTACTACCGTATAATATTTATAACCCGTTTTGCTCGTAATGGGAGAAGTCCACAAATCACAGTGAACGATATCAAATGGTAATAACGTTGTAGATTGTGAACTAGAAAACGATAAGCGTTTGTGTTTAGAAAATTGAAAAGAATTGCAAACCAATGTTTTTAAACGTTTATTACATGAGATAATTTTATTTGAAACAAGATAATAAAAACTGGAAAACCGGGGTGTCCCAACCGATCATACCACGACTCTTGAGAAGTGGAGGTGAAAGCAACGGATGCATCGGGTTTGGTGACCGGATAAGTGAATGGGTAGAGATGGCTGGAGCTATTGTGACGGGAGAGGGTCTACCCAGTCAGGTAATCCTTCACAGAAAAACCATAGGGATCAAAAACCACAGAGATATATTATCAATGGTAAATTTACGTATGGAAATAAGATTTTTTATAATGGATGGGGTATATAAAATGTTGTTAAGGTGCAAGGGTCTACTGTTAGTAGAGAGGGTTGAGTTACTCGATCCAAAACTTGAACACGCGCGCCATTACCAACAAATATTGTACCAAATTTTGATGATAATAATGGATTGTCGATTTTACCTTGGTCTCCGGTGAGGTGGTCAGTAGGTCCTGAATCCATGAACCATTCCGAGTCACCAGATTCCATAGTCATTGCCTGTAGTGCTTCTCCAAGTTATGTGGGCTCAAGGGTCAAATTCCCCAAGGTGGGCTTCGACAGAAGTGTTGGGGGACGTATTTGGACCCTGTGTATGATTATTTGTTGCTGGATTGCGGACCTGAGAAGAGGTCCATTTGTATGATGAAGGTTGTTGAGTGTGGCCCATCCAAGCAGAGGCCCAACCCGATTGAGTGGGATATGGGCAAGGTGGGGAACCCAGTAGGCCCATCGGAGGGGGTACCATCCTATTTGCTGAACGCGTCCAGGCCTGAAGAGTAGTGGAATCAGCATCCAAAACTCGTGAAAGAATGTCGTCTGACAATGTCCCGTAGATCCATTGTAGAACTATCGCGTCTATTTCTGACCAGGTCGCATACTCGGGGTCAGTTTCAGTCGGCGCCTTGGTACCGTCGATGTGGTTCATGACCTTATACCCTCTAGCATGAAGTTGAAATAGCTTGACGCATTGTGCATATGTAACCTTCGCTTCATCCAGTATTCTCACTTTTCGGGTGATATCAGTGACGGTGTATGCTGGGTGAAGGGTTTTGGCTGTTGGGTTTTCGGTTTCTGGGTTTTGGGTGGTGTCATGCTTGTCTGAATCTCCCATCGTGACAGAAGATCAGAGTGAGGGGAAAGGTAGCAGGAACAAGATCGAGGGGTATGGCTAGGCACAGAACCGATGAGGCTCTGATACCATGAAGACAAGTAAATAATTCCAAGATGCTTTCATTCATTCCATTGATTCCTCATATATACGCAATACAAAACAATGAATAGGAAATTAGCATCCTTTATCTAAAGAAACTATATACTAAATAATATTACATAATATGATTTAGAAGATGATTTTATGAATACAAAGCTTTAAAATGATTTGTTGGAACATGTTTTTACATACACAATACAAAACAGTGAATAGGAAATTAGCATCCTTTATCTAAAGAAACTATATACTAAATAATATTACATAATATGATTTAGAAGATGATTTTATGAATACAAAGCTTTAAAATGATTTGTTGGAACATGTTTTTACAACTATGGGAACCCTTGAAGACTACAAGGACAAAAGTAGTACAAAACCGACCATTTGGATGGCTAAAACAGTGAAGTATCAAATTGTAAGTCTTTTTCTAACGAGGGTGAGTAAATAACTTTATGATTAGTTCATAAAATTCTTACAAACTTTATAAAATATCACTAATTGACAACACTTCATCCATTAGAGAAATGCAAGAGCTTTGACATGGTAACGAAACAAAATTTTAACTATAATCAGTAATCCCAATCTCACACCTGATTGTAACAGTGTGTCGATAGTCGATACACTCCCCCACCCTTCACATATCCTACGACTCGCTACACATGAAGTTCCTGATGACCATTACCCGTGAGGAATCATTTGTACTTGTTAGTTTGTTAAAGTTACTTAGGTGGATTCCTTGTTCCTAAGTACATCACTTATTAACTTTACCTTTAACGCGTAGATTTTTTTACCACAACGAGAAATCAGTTAACCTTATGATCCCGCCTGCTGCCAACACGATCTAAAACAGGAAATATGGGAAGAAAAATACATGAACCCTACAACGGATACGCATTCAAACAACATAGTTAACCGTCAGTTTTACTACCAAACACAAAACAGGTAAAAACTACCATCAAATCATTTAGCGACTCAAACAAACGACCAGTTGATAAACATAAAGCAGATGCAGTGAGCAGTCTCTTCTTCATTCACCACCTTCCATGCCACAGCTCGCTCGTAAGAAACCGGTCTCCCCATACTCGACACGCAGATACCGCCTTGAAGACACGCGAAACCCTGCTGCATTATCTGTGGAAATTCAGAACACAAACCTTTTCTTCCATTTTCATCAAGTATTTTCTCCAAACTGATGTCTTGAAGTGCCACTAGAGTAGTTTCAAGCATATCAAGGCCAGCCTGATTTGCAAATGTGAAAACCGGCATCGCCTGCATTAAACCATAACAAATCATAACATAACGGATGAACCAGTGGTTTAAGTTATGGCTAGGGGTAAGTGAGCCATCTGCTCATTAGCTACTCGAGATCAGTTCGTTAAAAGCTAGGATCTAGTTGTGCATAAACAAGCTCAAACCCTCAAGCCTATATTTGTGCTCGTTTAATAAACAGGCCTGAGGCCAAGTTTCTCTTTCGAGCTTGACTAGACTCTCACAAGCCTATTATTGATACAACTTTTACTTGAAATACTTAACATATATTTATATCATATGTATTACTAGTATGCGTAAAATTATGATAAAAACAATTAAATATGTATGTTATGTCATGTACAAAATTTAATATTATAATATGAACAATTACAAAATAATTAATAAAAATAAAGAAGCCGAGCTCGAGCAAAGCTCAAGCTTTAGAAATAGAGCTCAAAAAGCTCAAGCAATTGAGCTTAGCAATTGAGCTTAGGTGAGCTTAAGCCCGGCTCGTTTATACACTTAATTATGACTAACCTTCATCGAGCAGCAAACGATGGCATCCGAGTGCTGCCACATAGATTTAAGAATCAAGTCACTTCCTTCGCCCATGCCTTCAAGTAGCTCCACACCAAGATAGCACCTGTTTTCACGAACCAATTTTTTTTTTTTTAGCTCCAAAAAAAGGATAAAAACGATAGAACCGAATCGTTCTAATTACCTATAACTATGGCAAATCCAACGAGCTAGAGTATGGGCTTCAGGGGTACCCAATGGCGCCTGAAGACCTCCGTGTGGAGATGGAGATAATGCAGATGCTACCCTCTGAACTGATGATCTAATGCCGCGAACATATTGTCGGGCCATTGCAGCTACACTTTCTTGCATATGGCTCTCAAATGCAAACTCAAGAGCAATTGTCATCACCGATCTTGCACAGTTATTACCGACATTTCTATCACCAGAAAGTTTATTCCCGGCGCCTCTCACTTCAAGTGCAGAAGCAAGATCAAGAGTTCGGTTCGGGCTTGAATCCCCCTGTATGGACATAATGCAGTTTATTCAGAAAAACACAAACAAGAATAATAATACTAATAATAATAAAATAGATATACCAGCAAGAGAAAACGGAGCGAATTACAAGCACTAACCTTGCAAGAATCAAGAGGAATGATGCGAAAACCGGAAGGCAAAAGAGGTGCATCATCAGCAAAAGATGCATCGATAGGAGCAAATATAAGTTCTGAACACATACCGACTGCATTTTCATCTACCCCACTGCATAACTGTGATATTTACATTAATGTAATCAGATACAGTATGGCACAAAGTATGTGTAATAAAAACAGATGATAAACGGTTAAAAGAGTCATACTTGCAGGAAAAACATGTCTCGACCCATTAGCGCATCTTCGGGACAGAGCCCAACACCCTCCAGTTTGATCACCTCCAAAGCTATAGAAAACAGATATGTTAACATGTGTTCAAAAGTTGGGAGCAAGAATAATGAATTATGAAATTTAGAGATGGCAATCGACCCGTTTATTTATAAATGGGTCGGATCGGTTTATGTTGTATCGTTAACAGGTCACATTGACAACCTAAGACAAGTTACCATTTTAGCCCGACCCGTTTGATAAATTAGTGAATTACTTAACTTGCCCATTTTGCCACCTTTGATACCAACACGAGTAACTTAGAAGTGATTAATGTACCTCTTCATGCTCGATTGTCTGAGCAAGAGGAAGAATAACTTGACCCCCAAAATTACCGGCTCGAGTCCCCATCAAGTTACACGGGCCCAGCTTGACTGCTGCAGACGAGTAAGCATCAACATTGTTGTCTGCCCATTCCGAACGGTGCTCCCTCAGAAACCTTAACAAGAGAGCTGGTGGAACATTCTGGAAGATATCAAAAATAGAAAAATATGTCAATATATAGGCTTTAATTCATATTCAACATGAATCTTGGTGCTTAGTGGCTGACCTGTAGAAGCATCAATGCTTTTGCGCACAAGACCGCGGTATTAACAGACTGATATCCATTTGAGAAAGAAAGATTCAACCCCATGAGTTTTTCGGGTGAAGAGTTTAAATGTATCGTTACATCATCCGTTCCATCATTAGCCATTAATGACCATCCTTCATCAGTAAACCCGTTCACAGCCTCGTTAAAACCCCTAAAAAGAACACAAACATCAGAAAAATCACACCAAAGGACTCTTTTAAATAAAAGTTCGATCTTGAACCTTTTTTATGAACGGGTCAATTCAGTTTATATTTAATGCATGTTTCAGAACAGGTCAACATAAAACAACCCGTTTGCTACTTCAACTTGAAACTGTTCGAAAAGGAGTTATCTACTTATCTAGCTACCTGCTTAACCTCTGACTAAGTGCTCTTAAAGCTGCAGGTCTTCGGCCCCAATTAGGGGTGCTGGTCTGAGAAGCCTCGTGAGCTATCTGCCTGAGTTGACGTAACGCCTGTACGAGAATCATTAAACCTTAAAATCCCCAAACCCGTTACAAAAACAAGTAGAGGATTAACATTGTTACCATCATAGTTTTTTTTGAGCAATAACAGTTGATGATTCATACAGTGGGCGCAACACTTCAGGTACACTCCATGCCTATTTAGTGACATGCGTATACCAATTCAATCCAAAGGTCAGAATCCTCACATGTATGTTGAATAGAATTATAGCACACGTATAAAGTACAAATTTTTACCTGTAGATTCATATGATCCACAATATGTATGATCGACCCGCCTCCTTCACAAGGTCTAATAAGGTACCCGCTAGGCAGCATTTCTGCCCGCACAAAATTCGGCACTGACGGTATGCTCGGACCATTCGGTGTGTTGGCTAGTGATCTTTCACATACCTGAGAACCCATCACTTATGTTATTCAAGATTTCAAGACGAATGATATATAAAATAAAAGTTAGATTTCACTTTCACTAACCACTAGACTACCATCTTCTGTAACTGAAGTATAGCGCAACAACAAGAAGTCACGAGCCGTAGCCAAGGTTGTAGGGGCATAAAGCTGCAACACAAAACAATTTTAGACCATAACAAAGGGCGCGAGCCAAGGGTCTAAATTTGGTTAACAATCAACTATAACAGCTAGGTGGGATCATGTGGCTACCTGCATGTACAAGAGTTCAATGGTTCCACCATTGGCAGTGGGCAGCACATCAAGGACATCAACAGCTCTACAGTCACGAAACCACGAGGGGCGATCCTTGAGGATCTCAGCAACCTGAAACAATAATACAGTGATTCAAAAACCCAAATGCTTCAACTCATGTTTATAAGAAACAATACAGAGGAGACGTTATATACCCTTGTAGGCTCAAGACCGACTAAGCCGCATGCGCGTGCTGCCACGCCAGTGCAACCATGAGAAATAGCAACGATTCCAATGGAATCCGGACCAGGCTGCATTCAAATGCAAAGAAATGTGTGCATATCAACAAAGTCACATTCATCTCTAATTGCAGTTAAACTAAGTTAGCATCATTTAACTACGAATATTTGGATCTTGGTTTTGAAATTTAAAGCACGCGGGGAGCATTTAGGTCCCAAATGCAGATGCACGAGGCGTTAGCTCTATGTAAAACCAAATAAGCTTTATGTACAATCAAAAACCACATCTTTCTCATCTCCTTACAACTTACGTATCAGCCTTATTTAATTTTTAACCAAGTAACCCATTCATAATCTCTTATATCTGTCATTTTACATATCAGCCTAATCGATGCCCTAATTCGACCGATTTTAACACGTTTTTTAAAACCAAGATTCGGATGTTCGACGATACCTTCATTCCAGGCATCTGGACCCACTCGACAGCGGTTCCAGTAGCCTTCGAAAGAAACTCTGTTAAAGTTTCCTCTGCAATGGACAAAAGTCTGAAACCAAAGAAAACAATCAAACAAAAACACAACCAAAATGTCACAAAACCACTGAATCAAACATTCAAAGTTTCAACTTTCAAACGCAACTGACCCTGCAGGACTAGCATCCCCTTGAGGATGCTGAGGGTTAAATTGCGTTGACCACTAGTCACCACCGACTCACAACTAGTGTCTTTAGTAGCAACTGCAGTCTGCAAATCATCAAGATACATTACAAACATTAATATCAAGAAACAGAGTGATGCAAAAGTTCAAACCACAAATTCACAGCAGCAAAGGTCTCACATTTTGTGTATGTTGACGAAAGCACCCATTTTCATACACAAGATGCGACACTTGCTTCTGCAATCGATCGTTTTCCTCCATTAACAGCTTGTTCATTGCAGTCAGCTTCCGATTCACAGACTGAAGCCGTGAAGCCTCTTTCCTCTGTTTCTCCCTACATCTGCAGATCAAAGAAAAACCCAAATCAATACACCTGTTAAACACTTTTACAATCGACACACAAGCCCTAATTTCCCACAACAAACCTTCGATTTTGGAACCAAACTTTGATCTGTTTGGGCTCGATGTTTGAAAGAATAGGGCATTCACGAATGAGCTGTTGACGACGAATCGAACTGGGTTTAGGGCACTCATGATACAGCCTCTCAAGGGCTTCAACCTGCTCAGGTGTGTATCGAACGTATTTCCCATTATCCATAATCGTACACTTACCATCCTTGCAGGGCATCGCCATTGAAGCTCACTGTTGATTCCTTTGCAAACACCCTAATAAACCCAGGTGAAATCTGCTTCTTGATTCAAGAAAACCGACACCCAGATTAGAACAGATGAATCTGTGGTTCAATCGTGCCTAATCTTTGAAACATGGTGATTCTGTGAAGAGAAAGAATCAAGAAAGTTAGTAAGATTGGGTTTTTAGAGAAACCCTAATGGTGAAAAGATGAAGAGACCTGTTGATGATGGTGATGGAGATGAAATGTGGAGTTGTTGGGTGTAGTGTAGCTCATATGGTGTTTGTTTTGTTGGTTTGCTTTTTAGCTGTTTTCACTTTACTCACCTCTTACTGCTTCTGTGCTGCTGCTTTATCCCTTTGTATCTTGGGGAATATTATTTGAATCTATGAGATATTACGTTTTACCCTTGACCAAAATGGATAAATTAAAGATCAACTAAATTAACTCACCGTTAAGATGAACTACTCATAAGATGTAAATATTATGAGGTAATAGATTCAAATCTCACCCTGAGTAAATGTTCAGAGTTAATACAGTTAGTTTTCTTAACAATGAGTTTTCTACTGACGCGATTGGAGGTGCAGTTTCAGCTGGAAAACGAATAGGCGTGTCTGATTAATATAACACATATTTTTCGAAGCAGAGTCGAACATTTGTCGTTTAAAAAAAAAGACTAAATTAACTTACCTATAATGTCACATAAAATTAAACTCTAAAGTGAAAAAACGGTGTAGTTTGTTTTTTTAATGCAAACATACTCTTAAATTACATAACGAACCGTAATCAACAAACGGAGATCGATGAAACAACTCAAACGACGCAACAAAACAAGTGTTATTGTAGAAGCATCACAGTCGATGAAGTTAAGAGAGCTTTGAAGAAAATGGGAAGGGCTAAGGCGGTGGGGCCAGACAACATCCTGATTGAAGTGTGGAAGTGCCTGGGAGATGAGGGCCTACAATGGCTAACGGACTTATTCAACACCATCTTTAAGACAGGAAAGATGCCAGAGCAGTGGAGAAGCAGTGTCATAGTCCCCATATATAAGAAAAAAGGAGATGTCCAATGTTGCGCAAATTACAGGGGAATAAAGCTATTGAGTCACACGATGAAGCTATGGGAAAGAATTGTTGACACGAGAATTAGACGAGAAACTCAGATAGCGTTAAACCAATTTGGATTTATGCCAGGCCGCTCTACAACAGAAGCTATACACGTCATAAGGAGGATAATGGAGAAATATAGAGAAAAGAAAAGAGACCTGCATATGGTATTCATTGACCTAGAAAAAGCATATGACAGTGTGCCGCGGAAACTCATCTGGGAAAGTCTACAACTTAGAAAGGTACCAGAAAGGTATATCAAAATAATAAAGGATATGTATGTCGGGGCAAAAACATGTGTACGAGCACCTGTCGGAGACACAGACTACTTCCCGGTGGAAGTAGGACTCCACCAAGGATCGGCATTGAGCTCATTCCTCTTCACAGTAGTGTTGGACGAGTTGACCAAGTCTATACAACAGCCAGTCCCATGGTGTATGCTGTTTGCGGATGATATTGTCTTAATATCAGAATCTAGGACGGTGCTTAACGAGAGATTAGAACAGTGGAGAGCAGCAATAGAACGCAGGGGCTTAAGGATAAGTCGCTCTAAGACAGAATACATGCATTGTAACTTTAGTGGTGAGGCCGAAGAGGACACCCAATCAGTATCCAAGGCATGGCGGTCCCCCGGACGTCTAGGTTCAAATACCTTGGCTCGTACGTACAGGAAGATGGAGAGATACACAGCGATGTAGCACACCGTATACAATCAGGATGGTGCAAGTGGAGAGCAGCATCAGGGATTTTGTGTGATAAGAGGTTCCCGGCAAAACTAAAGGGAAAATTCTACAGAATGGCAGTACGTCCAGCTATGTTATACGGCACAGACTGTTGGGCCATAAAGAAATCGCACGAGAGACAAATAGAGGTCGCAGAAATGCGAATGCTGAGGTGGATGTGTGGACACACAAGATTGGATCGGATAAGAAACGACGTCTTTCGCCAGAGGCTAGAGGTGGCGTGTATCACAGAAAAATAAGAGAGGGAAGATTAAGATGGTTTGGGCACGTGAAGAGGAGAACGATGGCAGCACCAGTCCGAGTAGTAGAGAACATCACCTTAGAGGGTAGGAGGAGCAGAGGTAGACCTAGGTTGACTTGGGACGAGGTTATTAGGAGAGATATGATGGACTTGCATCTCTCTGAGAACATGATCGAGGATAGAAGTGAGTGGAGGCGTAGAATTAAAATTAAGGACTTTAGTGGGTTTTGTGGGTGGGAAGGGTATACGGTGACATATGGCCGTACCCCACACGTTAGGTGTAGTTTTCCTCATCTATCCTTTTGGGTGTTACATGCGCATTATCTAATTCTTCTTGTGATATATATCATTGTGTTATATGCTTCGTATTATGATGGTTATTGCCTTTGTTATGCTTTGTTATATGCTTTGTATATACGTTGTATTATGATTGTTATTGTTATTGCCTTTGTTAACGAGTCGGGGGTCTCTTCGGAAGCGGTCTCTCTATCTTTCTAGATAGAGGAAAGACTTGCCACCATATACCCCTCCCAGACCCTGCTCTTCAGCGGGAGACACTGGGTATGTTTGTTTGTTTGTTTATACTCTTAAATTACTCCACTTATTTTATTCTATCTCGCGATTTGACTTCATATTTCAATTAAATGAACTAGTCTCGTGTTAACAATCAGTGTAGTTTGTTTCTAACTTGATTTACAGTATTGTATGTCTTTGTTCTATAGCTTTTTGATAGATTTTATCTCTTATAAATCAATCTTTGCTATTCAAAAATATTGTAATGCCCATTACTTTAGGTCGAAAAATGTATGGGTGTTTGTAGAATCGGTTTATCCATATTAACTAAACTAAATTGGTTGGTTAAGTTGTGTTGAAATTCCTATTGTTTTATTTATGGTTTATAATTTACAATTTAAAAAACTGATCCAATGATTTAGTTGATGGTTTATTAGCAGCGTCAAACTAACCGCTCGAGTTCGTTAAAATTTTCTGAAAAAATAAATATTACGTTATAACAATGGGTACTATTTTTAGTCATGTGGTCAAAAGTTAGGTGCTGTTTGTTTCTGAAGAGGTAAAACATCTGCAGTCTGCAGACCACATCTGCAGACATCTGTAGGAGAAGAGGTGGACCAAACCTCTGCAGTCTGTATTAAGAAGACTGTTTGTTTTGCAACGTCTGCAGACTGCTGAAATAAATTGAAATTAATAAAAAGTTAAATAAACAGAAATTTAAATAAACTGTCACAATAAACTGAAATTAAAATAAATTGTTAAAAGAGTTATACAATGCTGAATTAATATAAATTAAACCACAACAACATTTTTAGATCATTCATTCCATATTATTTTCGAATGACACATTCATTAACTGCTCAGCAATTTCATCTCGTAACTGAGTCATGTATTCCCGATCTGATGCAGTACCTAGTCCTTCAACCTCATCTTCATCAGCATCAACGTTCGCATGTCTATTTCCTAGCGACATATCGGGTTGATCATATTGTGTAAAGAAATCATCGCTCAAACCCTCTTTCCTTATAAAGTTATGTAGCGCGAAACATGCAATGGTTATATTCCTTTGTGTAACCAACGGAAATGGCGCCATCCTCTTCAATATTGAGAATTGTGCTTTCAACACACCATAAGCGCGCTCAATAACGTTCCGAAGTTTTGCATGTGCATGGTTAAATTTTTCTTTATTTGTTAATGCTCTTCGACGAAAATCTCCAAGCCAATACCTCACATTACGATATGGAGCCATAAACCCTCGTATGTTTGCGTATGCGGCATCACAAAGATATATTTATCTGTATAAATATAATTAATTAGAATATTAAACTAAAATGAAAGTATTTAATAAATCATAAACAAACCTGGTGGTGGAAACGGAAATGGTGAATCTGGATCCGATAATGCCTCTGATAAAATTCTGGAATCATGTGCTACTCCTTCCCAGCTGGCAACGATAAACGTAAAAATCATGTTAAAGTCACAAATTGCTAGTACGTTTTGATAGCAATCTCCTTTTCCCCTACCTCTATATAAATCTTGTTTCCAGTAGGGACAATAGCATGTACCAAAGTTCCATCTAGTGCACCGACCGCTCCTTTAAAAATCCGTCGTATCCTTTTGTTATGTCCCGGAATGTTTGGATTTGGATTGAAAGTAGTTGGGACTATCATATCTTTGGCGAAAACCATCATTTTATCCAATACTTCATAAAAAAATTTATGAATTGTTTGTTTCGAGTGTTGAAATCTACGCTTGATAACCACATAACGTTGATTATGACCGATTAACATAAAAACATAGTCATCTTCTCCTCGACCGATACATGTTTACTATCCTTTAACGAATAATTAATTCTAAAATGTGCGCATAGTCGGACAAAGGATTCACGAGACATACGTAGCAATTCAATGCATTGTTTTGGGTTTCCATGCAATAACTCTAACGTGTATTTATGTCCCGTCATACTCGAATCATTGTCTCGCATTCGTTTCACACCTCTATTCCGAAAGAAACGGATATACAAGTACATAAGGATTAAGAGAAGTAGTTTCTTATCACAGTCCATAATGATCCTGTGTTAATAAATCATAAATAATCATTAAACATGCACAACCAATAAACATAAAAGCATACAAAGTATTCAACATAACCAAAAAGCATACAAAGTTTTCAAGCATACAAAGTTTTTAACATAACCAAAAAGCATACAAAGTTTTCAAGCATACAAAGTTTTCAACATAACCAAAAAAGCATACAAAGTTTTCAAGCATACAAAGTTTTCAACATAACCAAAAAGCATACAAAGTTTCAACATAACCAAAAAGCATACAAAGTTTTCAAAAGATAACCAAAAGCATATAATGCATAACCAAAACAGATAATGTTTTAAAACCATATTCTTCACTACTTTATTAGTCCTGTACTTCTAGCCGTCATTTCAATCCACCCCTTTAGTGCCTCGGGAACAGTTGGCAATGCCATCCATATCTCTCTCATGTCTGAGGACGCAAAAATGTTATAAGCAGTTAAGAGTAGAGGATCCGCTGGCTCTAACCCAAGCAACTTCAATTTCTCACAACAATCATGAATCGTTGCCCCTTCTTTGCCATTCATCATAAACTGTAGGGCCTTTCTCATATCCTGTGCTAAATCATCATCATTGGTAGTTGATTTTGAGGTTTTGGCCATTTTCTTTAAATTAGGCTCAGGGGTAGGCTCACAAGATATAATGCAAGTATTCGTATTATATAAACGTAATGTGCTTAGATGTTTTATATGACTGACTCAACCAGTTCACTTTATGGTTTCCAAAACTTTAATTATTGTTTTAGTTGAAAACTTACATAAAATCAATAGAACTAGACCACTTATAGACCTAAAAGAATATTTAATCTTTACTTTTGTAAATTATCATATATTTATTACGGACATGTTTAAGAGAATGATCTTAAGTAATTAAATGTAAACATCTCATAATACCCTGTAAACAACAATGTAAATAATTGAATAACATATAATAAATATTACAAGTATTCATAAACGGGAATTCTGCACACATCGCAGTTTCCTGAAAAAAAACGATTCAAACGGTCACGGTTAGGCCTCCCCGTGACCGTTTAATCAGGTGTGAGACATAACTGTCACGGTGAGTCCTAACCGTGACAGTTAGCTCTGGGATCCGTTAACAATGACTGGGTTTGTAATTAATGGGGAATTGATTGTGTGCAGTTAGGATTTTGGGGGCTATATGTCACGGTTTGGCCAAACCGTGACATATTGCCTATATTTTTTATATTTTTTTATCATATCATTTGTTTTTATTTTAATTTTATCACTCGTTTAACCTAATCGTAACTCACAAGTTTGTGTTTTGTGTTTATTAATAATTTATCTTATTATAAGTATTTATTTATTATTAATGTGACGGTTTTGTGTTTAATTTGTTTACGAGTTGTAAAAATCGGTTGTCATTATACATACATATTGTATATATTTTAAATTTGAGTAATCACACTAGTTTGTTTTTATTTTATTTTATCACACGGTTAACATAATCGTAACATACGTGTTTGTTTTGTGTTTATTATTAAATTATCATATAACAAGTAATTTTTGTGTTTAATTATTTATTAAACAAGTTGGTTGTTATTTTATCACATGGTTAACCTAATCATAAAAATCAGTTGTTATCAAACATATACAATTAACATTATCAGCATTACAAATATAAAACAAACAAACAAAGAAACACAACCAAACAAACAAACAAAGAAACACAACCAAACAAACACAACCAAATATACAAGTCATCATAACTAAAACTGCACATATATATATAACGAGTTTTTACATACAAAAAGAATAAAATACAAACAAAATACCTATCTAATCCATCATCCCCGGATCACTGCCCTGACCAGACCTGCCCGCGCCGGATGGGCCAGCACCGTCATGGCCTAACCGCCTCGGTGGTTGTGACAACAACGGCGTACCGGAGGCGGCATAGTCGGCGACCATGTGCTGGATGACCCAGTCCAGCATATCCTCCAGCCTCGTGACCCTGTCTCGTGTGTCCTGAAGCATATCAATAACATGAGCAGGCAATCGCACGGCATGGTACACGCGCTGAGGATGCTGGGGCGGGTCCTGGTCGTGCGGCGGGGGGATGGGCTGAACCTCCCCGCCGCCAAGGGGCTCGTGGGCATCTTGAAGGTGGACCTCAGCCCTCGCCAGCTCGGGGGGTCCACCAACGGCTCGGGCACCCATGGCACGAGCTCATGGAATCTACTGAGCAGGTGTCACGTGCCACCTGCATAGGTTTTTAGTAGCACTCGGGAACACGGTGTCACATGCGCTCATCAGGGCCATGTCCCTGTCTGTGACAATAACGCGGGGCTCCACACACCCATCGAGCATATTTCTGATCCGCTCCAGTACCCATGTGAAGTTGTCATGCCGTTCCCTCGATATAAATGCATGCACAATACAAAACGACTTCGACGTCGACGTAATGCCAATAACCTGAACAAACGGAATGTTGTACATGTTAGTCTTGTACGTCGTGTCTATCAACATCACGTGCGGGAATGCGCGCCACATTTATACGAAGTAGGATGACAAAAGAAAACATCATCCACAGCCTTAGTAGTTGCATTCGTTCGTGTTTCATACACGAACTCTTTAGACTGTAGCAGGTTTCCAAGTTCCTGCATTGGTGTCATGCCTTTTCTCCCCTCAGCCCTAAACTTCGACGTCAGATTGTATATGTCTTGAACAACACAGACGTTGTGGGGAAAGTGCTCCCTTACGGCTGAATGGATATGTCGTGGCCGCACGTGCTGCCTGTGTAACTTCTCGACAAGATCAATTTCTTCGGCAGTCATCTTCCTAAGATGCGCGTGGCCCTCCTCGTACACAACAGGATCGTGGTTATGCGTCTCGTTTCTCACCTCTAACATCCAACTGTCACTCTTTCCTACGTACTTCCCTACGAGTTTAAAGGGATATCCCTTCTTTATGCTCCCAGTACGTCTACTTGTGCCAGTGAATTTAGATTCACCACCACGATTGCATAATAGTTCCACATCCTTTTTTCGTGACCGACCCACCACAATGACGTACCCATGCTCGCGTCCTCTCATTTTAGCCCAGCTCTCCAAGTCCTCACGAGAATTAAATACTGAAAAATGATAAAGCTAGACATAAAAAATAATATATAAAACAAATAAAAAATAAAATAAACAAAAGAATAAAACTCTTTGTACTTTATCGGTTTTATAAGAAACCGTAGCATTTCGAATCCGATCCTCATCCTCATCATGCTCCGCGGTGTCCCATGGTTTTCTTTGAGGTGAACCGAACCGTCACTCTCATCTGTGTCATTCCCATTAAAAGTATCTGACACATGTGTAATTTCTAATTCAGACTAGTACGAGGGATGTCCGTAATCCAGCTCTGTTTGTGAGTGGTACGTGTTCGGGGCATGCCCGTAAGAATTGCAAGGGGATATATGTACCCTTCACCATAACATGTCTGTCCAAATAAAGAGTTGTACGCCTTTTGAGCAAATGTGTTCGACGGGTTGGTTTCCTTCTCCCCCCACGGAGGGTGACTCCCGTATACGTAATATTCCTAAAAAAGATAATGGTTAGATATTCAAATAATAAGTTATAATAAAACATATACTAGTTCAACCTGGTTCGAATCTTTGATATGTGGCACCTCATTCAAATCTGGAAGCTTCGACTTTTGATAATGATCTCCCGAACCCGACATTGTTTTCGAATTAACGTGTTTTTTGGAATGACGAAGGCTGAAAAAACTCGAGTGTTGGATGAATGAAAGCTCAAATCAAAAAAATTTCGAATGAGATGATTCGATGCGGAGTGTTGAGAGAAAAGGTATTGAAGGTGAAAATCTGGTGCACAAACCGTCACGGTTTGGCCTCCACGTGATGGTTCGTGGCGTGATTCCCGGCCTCCTGTCAAAATCACGTCTACCTCGTAGCTTAAACTGAGACCTCGTACCCTAGAGGTCACGGTTAGGCCAAACCGTGACGGTTTGGTGACCGCTTTTCAACTTTATCAGGCCATTTTGTCGTTTTGTTGTCACGAGGTCACGGGTAGTACCACCTCAAACCTTGACAGCAAGGCCTTGCGGTCACGGTTAGAGGCCAAAATGTGACCGCAAGCCTTAAACCGTGACCGTTTGAACCGGCCTACCACCAAAAACCCCAGCGGTGTTCCCAGCATCACCCTTCATAAAAGTAGAGTTGTAACCCATTAATGCATTAATTTGGCGGGTGGCAGGAAGGTAAATAAATCGAAAAAGAGGGTTTAAAAGGAATTGATTCATCAAAAAACCGAAGTGTGGCGTTGTAGGTTTCGTGGGACAAAGAGGACACCATGATGATGGCTTTGCATGCGTCTCGATTTTGCCCTTTCTTTTTTATTTTTATTCTTTTTAAAAACTTTTTCCTTTTTATTCTCATTTGCTTTTCGAAAAATCCACTTTTATGCCCTTTATTTGTATCCTTTATAGTTTATGCACTTTATACTTCAACATAATATAAAACTATAAAAGCATGGTTTTGAAAACCGGACGACTGGTTAAATGTTGAATTGCAGCATGAAAGGGCTCGTTTTATGTGACAAACCGCTTAAAGTTGAAGACCTAAAACCTTGGCGGATTTTATGAAAATAGGTGTTTTTAAGCGGTTTGCTCTATTCGCTTGTGATTTGAGTTAAAGTGGTCATGGTTCGGTTTGACAAGAGTTCTATGTCGAAATGCTAGCTACGGTTTCAACAAACGTCTAATCAAATTAGGTGTGGTTGGGTTGGTCATGTCAATCAATACGGTTTGAGATGACGGTGAATCAGGTTTTTAGTTCAATCGTATTAGATTTTATTATTCTTTTTAATTATAAACATGTTTTATAAATATCATACACAACACATGCTTAGCTATACTTTAGAGAAATATAAAAGTAAATAAATCAAAAAGTAAATGACTAAACACTGTTCAATTTATAAGGGTCAGTTCTAAGTTTTCAAATGTATATTAAACTATTAAAACGGATATTTAAAACCATAAATCATGAATCCAACCGTATAAATCTTAAACGAATCAAATGATTTTAATTTAAATATTCTAATAAGTTTTAACAATCTACAAACACATATTTCATAAGTGACACAACAATTTACAAACTTGAGTGGAGAGATTATTAGAGAAAAGAAAGCACAAAATTATGGGTTTCGGGCCACAAACTTTCTCTCCAATTCAGAAAGTGTTCCTAGCCGAGATTAAAAAAGACGTGTATGTGTCTTTTAAAATCTCTTTATTTGTTCTATCTAATTTTATTATCATTAAGTTTGAACTATATATTTTAAGGTTATTCAAATTTAAAATTTAAATGTTGAATGTGAAGTTTCTTGTTTTCATTTTAAATGTTTTCTTACGTTTGTTTGAGGCTCCCTTAACATCTTACTAGTGGTTTGTGTGATAATTAAATTATAAATAAATATTTCCTTTATATTTTATGAAAAATTAGACAAATAAATACATAGTCCTTTTAAGTTTTAACAACAATATCATTTTTTAATAGCAACATATAGAATATCTAAACTACAATGAACAACATCTTTTACCTATTCTCCACTATACCCAATCTCTCACCCAAACAACAATATCGTTTTTTTTATCATTGGGTGTGAACACCAATAACATTTGATTTTAAGTTTCGTCTATGATAACACACACTCAGTTTTGTAATTAGTAATATTTTCTTTCAAATATGAACAAAACTGACTTCTTTTTACTACAAGAGAATTATACTCCTGTCATGTTTATATATTTATTATACATTATAATCATTAAAAACATAAAAAATAAAATCATTTTGGAGCGTACAACTCTACCAATTATGACAAAGAATTGAATATCCCATTAAATGAACCAAGAAAACGGATGGAAAAAGCACAAGGGCATAAACTGTAATAAAGCAAAAGCATACGGACTTAAATGAAAAGTGAGCATAAAACAAAAATGAAAGCTGATATATGTGGGGCCACGGGTGGGGCCCACTGTGCAGCATTAACATACTCACACATACATGAGGTGAGAGTGACATGACATGTTGACATATGACAAGATGGGATGGGACTCTGTGTGTGCGGACTCACGGTAAGATGAGGTAGGTCGTTGTTAATGTGGGGCCGCTTTTGTTGTGAAGAAAGGATAGTGTGGGGACAGATTCACTGCATGTGACAGGAGACCATCGTCTTCACCGTTGGATCACTGTCGTATCAACTTACCATAATTCAACACATAATGTCTTTTGAACATATAAATTATGCATCCACCAATGATATTTGGAGTTTTTTTCTAAAATAGTATAGTTTGAAAATTATTTACCGGAATAGTGTAGTTTGAAATTTATTTATCAAAATAATGTAAATTTAATTAATTTTTTTATTTTTATCTTTTCATTTCATAAATGCAATGCATATCCATTAAGACCCTTCGTTCTCAACTCTCCTTCGCCATCTCACGTATGTGATCATTCCTTCGATCATAACTCACAACAATTCTACCATGGTTTGAGATTTCTATCGATCTTGTGCGATTTGTGGTTTTGAGTTTTGATTAGTTATTGCAATTCAAGTTCTCAATTTTGACCTGTAGTTCCTTAGTTTGGGAATTTATTTGAAAATCGCAACCTACACTTTTGACCTGCAGTTTCTCAGTTTGCAATTTAAGTTCTCAATTTATGTATTCAGTTTTGCAATTCTTGTTTAGGATCCTTAGATATTAGTTCAAAATCCCTAGTTCTTATTTCTTTTTCATTTATTATGTTTGTAATTAGCATGATCATTATACAATTCTACCTTATGAATTTTTGTTCAGAATCTAGAGTTCACGCATTCAAATTTTTAGTTCATGTATTGTGTTTTTAATTAGCATGATAATTGTGGAAGAAAAGGAAAAAAAATAATAGATTAATTAAAAATAAAAAAAATAAAAGCTACACTATTTTGGTAAATATTTTTCAAACTACACTATTTTGGTAAATAATTTTTCAAATTACACCTTTTTAGGAAAAACTCATGATATTTGGCTTGATGTATCTCCCGAGGGTGGTGAATGGTGCGGATAGCACCGCCTAATCAAATTTGAGTGTGTGATTTGGTGTGTTGTATAGTGATATAACAAAGTATGATTAGTGGGTTTATGATTTAATGTGATAAATGATTCTGAACTCAAGTAGTTAAGTTGGGTTATCTTAATATCTCATAAAAATTTGTGAATATCTTGGCTTTAAGTATCACATTTAACAAAAATAAAGGAAGATTTTAGGTGGATCAAAAGGTTTTCTAACTTATGTGGGTTTACTCGTGAATGTGATTTCAAGTTTCATACTTCAGTAATGTAGATGATCAGGTGGACTAGTGATCCGTTAGTGATCCAATTAATCGATAAAAAAAAAGATAAATCATGTATCCATTAGGGAGCATTAACCACTAACATGTTAGTGATTCAATTAGGATTGTTTGATTATGTATCCAATTAATTAATTAAAAAAAGATAAATTATGTATCCATCAGGTGAGCATTTACTCATTTAACATTGGTGGACATTTTGTTTAATGGCTGAATTAGAGTAATTATCTAGGTTAACTGTACGTGTACTTGTTAATTTTGTTTGAAGTTGTTAAGCGGTTAATGCTCATGGCTCGACAGGTCAAGTAACTACAAACATCAAACGTTAACATAATTTTGTTTTTCATATGCTATTTTAAATTTAGAAAAATTAATCTTGTTCATTTTCATTGATAGATGAAACAAACGATGACTATAAGTAATAGATAAATAGGCAACAAGCTACGCCGCAACCCTTTTTTGATCTAGGTGCATGGCAAAACCAATCATACTAAGAGCAAAGCTTTAAAACTTAGAGAATAACACCCATTAAACTATGTTCAGAAGGTCAACAACCTATGGGGCTAGAAACCCAAAGGTATAAAAATCAAAAGAGATAAAAACACATGTTGATGCTAACAAATTACTATGCACGATCCGTTAAACTATGTTCAGAAGGCCCACAACCTGTAGGCTAGAAACCCAAATGTATCAAATGCAAAAGGGATAACCAAGTTTTCTCGTGTTTAGAAGGTCCACAACCCGTTAAATATATGTTGATTCTTTAACCAAGTTTTCTCATGTTTAGAAACTTTACATTATTTTGTATGAAGTTGTTAAGCGGTTAATGCTCATGGCTCGACTAGTCAAGTAACTACAAACATCAAACGTTAACATAATTTTGTTTTTCATATGCTATTTTAAATTTAGAAAAATTAATCTTGTTCATTTTCATTGATAGATGAAACAAACGATGACTATAAAGTGATAGATAAATGGGCAACAAGCTACGCCGCAACCTTTTTTTGATCTAGGTGTATGGCAAAACCAATCATACTAAGAGCAAAGCTTTAAAACTTAGAGGATAAAGCCCATTAAACTATGTTCAGAAGATCAACAACCTGTGGGGCTAGAAACCCAAAGGTATAAAAATCAAAAGAGATAAAACACATGTTGATACTAACAAATTACTATGCATGACCCGTTAAACTATGTTCAGCAGGCCCACAACCTGTAGGCTAGAAACCCAAATGTATCAAATGCAAAAGGGATAACCAAGTTTTCTCGTGTTTAGAAGGTCCAAACCCGTTAAAAATATGTTGATTCTTTAACCAAGTTTTCTCGTGTTTAGAAACTTTACATTATTTCGCCTTGAGCAAAACCCGGCCCACAACAAACCATTGTCCTTGATCGCAACAAGAAAGGGCACTCCTGTAAGGTCTACACAACGTGTTTCCCTCATTCCCACCCAAAAAATAAATAACAGCTGGTCGTATGGTAAACATCCATTCAAGCGGATTCATCAAAAAAATTCAATGGGGCCTCTTTTTTAGCAGAATTTCCCGACTATAAATAACGTCACATAGAACATCCTAAACCAAATCTAGTACATATTTAAACCCAAGTAACTTATTGTATGAAGCGTACTCATCAAAATAATTCAAACAAGCCTTACGGCAAACTGGACACTAGTATAAGTATAAATAATCACATAGGTTATTTGTTGATCATCAGAACTTTCAACACCTAAAAACACTAGCTTCAACAACCAATAATACATTGAAGCCATGTAATAGATCGAAGGATCTTTTATATGAGCAAAGCCTAGTATCATCGAGCCAAGCATCATTTTACCAATATTAATGATGAACAAATCGCTATAGTTCTTACAAGAAAATTAGCTCATCATCCTCCATTGAGCACCATAATGAAAATCCTAAAGGGTAAAAAATGGTAACCCATAGTTAGCCATTGAAGACAGTTAAAAGCACATATCTATTAGATGAGATTAACCTCGTCGTATTATGGTGATAACAAGATTTAAAATCCAAAAATATGAAAACCCTAAAAGGTGAAATAGGGGAACCCAAGACAAATATGTAAAGTAACAAGCACAATTCGGTCTTAAATGGACACTAGTGGGTGTCCCCGCGCGTTGCGGCGGATGCGGTTGTTTGTCGCCTCATAGCTTTGTTAGGTTTTGTGGTGTGTATGATGCTACTGGGTTATTCGATATGGTGAGATGAAAAAAATGTTTCTTGTTATTCTACCTTTGACAAATCCACCTATTTGTACACAATCTAGGAGTATTAGCAACTAATGTTAATAAGTAAGTGACATTCAATTTATTGAGTCATCATTAATACAGTTCAACATAACAATGTCAACATTTGATGAAACGAAATTTAAAATCATTGTGTGACAATTTGAATTTAATATAAGGCAACAATAAGCAAATGACATTTTAGCTTATAACTTAATATTAGCCTTTAAACTACCAACATTAAAAAATTAAAACATACTTGTCTCTTGGTTCCAAGAAATCCAGAAATCAGAATCAGAGAGTACAAAAAGGACCATAACTCCAAGACGTTATTCTGCATAAGCAAGTCTATAATCTGACTCAAATCTGAAATCTGACATTCAGTGAGTAGTCAAATATTTGAACCAATAAAAGAACCTGAATTGGTGTTCCCCTTGATATAAGACGATTTGGGCCTTCAGTTGTTTCACAACACCTGTGATTTTAGATTTTGCATTCTTAATTGTATGCCCTTGATCTAAAATACAATAGTTCCAAAACAACTGTCTTGAATGATCGATATCTTTACGAATCACATCATAAGATGTTACAACAACATTATATTTTTGAATTTGGGAACGCAGCGTAACACGTTCTTACAAGATCTTACAACATTATATAAGATCTTATTCTGTACCCCAAGTTCTAAATTGTACTACATAATAGTTATATAATTTCAACATGAACCCCCACATGAAGCAGCAGTTAGAAACAAGGAATTTAATGTTACTTGCCTGTGATCAAAGCATATAAAAGGACTACTCAATTGCAAAACCACAACACTACAAGAACAGAAAGAAACACAAAATCCACATGAAGCATTAGTTAAGAAAAAGAGTATTAGGGTTCTAACCGTACATGGATTCATCATTCGGATAGGCGATGACCAGCAGAACATTTCTCTTCACAAAGATCCATCTGATACATTCAAAAAACGGTTATCAAAGGAACCAAAAAATTGTGAATATAAACGGTGTAGCAAACACTTCTTGGATATGTTCAGAAGGTCAACAACCTGTGGGCTAGAAACCCAAAGGTATAAAAATCAAAAGAGATAAAACACATGTTGATGCTAACAAATTACTATGCACGACCCGTTAAACTATGTTCAGAAGGCCCACAACCTGTAGGCTAGAAACCCAAAATGTATCAAATGCAAAGGGGATAACCAAGTTTTCTCGTGTTTACAAGGTCCACAACCCGTTAAATATATGTTGATTCTTTAACAAAGTTTTCTCATGTTTAGAAACTTTACATAATTTTGTATGAAGTTGTTAAGCGGTTAATGCTCATGGCTCGACTAGTCAAGTAACTACAAACATCAAACGTTAACATAATTTTGTTTTTCATATGCTATTTTAAATTTAGAAAAATTAATCTTGTTCATTTTCATTGATAGATGAAACAAACGATGACTATAAAGTGATAGATAAATGGGCAACAAGCTACGCCGCAACCTTTTTTTGATCTAGGTGTATGGCAAAACCAATCATACTAAGAGCAAGCTTTAAAACTTAGAGGATGACACCCATTAAACTATGTTCAGAAGATCAACAACCTGTGGGGCTAGAAACCCAAAGGTATAAAAATCAAAAGAGATAAACCATGTTGATGCTAACAATTACTATGCACGACCCGTTAAACTATGTTCAGCAGGCCCACAACCTGTAGGCTAGAACCCAATGTATCAAATGCAAAAGGGATAACCAAGTTTTCTCGTGTTTAGAAGGTCCACAACCCGTTAAACATATGTTGATTCTTAACCAAGTTTTCTCGTGTTTAGAAACTTTACATTATTTCGCCTTGAGCAAAACCCGGCCCACAACAACCATTGTCCTTGATCGCAACAAGAAAGGGCACTCCTGTAAGGTCTACATAACGGTTTCCCTCATTCCCACCCAAACAAAAAATAACAGCTGGTCGTATGGTAACATCCATTCAAGCGGATTCATCAAAAAATTCGATGGGGCCTCTTTTAGCAGAATTTCCCGACTATTAAATAACGTCACATAGAACATCCTAAACCAAATCTAGTACATATTTAAACCCAAGTAACTTATTGTAATGAAGCGTACTCATCAAAATAATTCAAACAAGCCTTACGGCAAACTGGACACTATATAAGTATAAACATTCAAACAAGCGTACTCATCAGCAGAATTTCCCGACTATTAAATAACGTCACATAGAACATCCTAAACCAAATCTAGTACATTTAAACCCAAGTAACTTATTGTAATGAAGCGTACTCATCAAAATAATTCAAACAAGCCTTACGGCAAACTGGACACTAGTATAAGTATAAATAATCACATAGGTTATTGTTGATCATCAGAACTTTCAACACCTAAAAACACTAGCTTCAACAACCAATAATACATTGAAGCCATGTAATAGATCGAAGGATCTTTTATATGAGCAAAGCTAGTATCATCGAGCCAAGCATCATTTTACCAATATTAATGATGAACAAATCGCTATAGTTCTTACAAGAAAATTAGCTCATCATCCTCCATTGAGCACCATAATGAAAATCCTAAAGGGTAAAAATGGTAACCCATAGTTAGCCATTGAAGACAGTTAAAAGCACATATCTATTAGATGAGATTAACCTCGTCGTATTATGGTGATAACAAGATTTAAAATCCAAAAATATGAAACCCTAAAAGGTGAAATAGGGGAACCCAAGACAATATGTAAAGTAAGAAGCACAATTCGGTCTTAAATGGACACTAGTGGGTGTCCCCGCGCGTTGCGGCGGATGCGGTTGTTTGTCGCCTCATAGCTTTGTTGGGTTTTGTGGTGTGTATGATGCTACTGGGTTATTCGATATGGTGAGATGAAGAAACAATGTTCTTGTTATTCTACCTTTGACAAATCCACCTATTTGTACACAATCTAGGAGTATTAGCAACTAATGTTAATGAGTAAGTGACATTCAATTTATTGAGTCATCATTAATACAGTTCAACATAACAATATCAACATTTGATGAAACGAAATTTAAAAATCATTGTGTGACAATTTGAATTTAATATAAGGCAACAATAAGCAAATGACATTTTAGCTTATAACTTAATATTAGCCTTTAAACTACCACATTAAAAAATTAAACATACTTGTCTCTTGGTTCCAAGAAATCCAGAAATCAGAATCAGAGAGTACAAAAAAAGACCATAACTCCAAGACGTTATTCTGCATAAGCAAGTCTATAATCTGACTCAAATCTGAAATCTGACATTCAGTGAGTAGTCAAATATTTGAACCAATAAAAGAACCTGAATTGGTGTTCCCCTTGATATAAGACGATTTGGGCCTTCAGTTGTTTCACAACACCTGTGATTTTAGATTTTGCATTCTTAATTGTATGCCCTTGATCTAAAATACAATAGTTCCAAAACAACTGTCTTGAATGATCGATATCTTTACGAATCACATCATAAGATGTTACAACAACATTATATTTTTGAATTTGGGAACGCAGCGTAACACGTTCTTACAAGATCTTACAACATTATATAAGATCTTATTCTGTACCCCAAGTTCTAAATTGTACTACATAATGGTTATATAATTTCAACATGAACCCCCACATGAAGCAGCAGTTAGAAACAAGGAATTTTAATGTTACTAGCCTGTGATCAAAGCATATAAAAGGACTACTCAATTGCAAAACCACAACACTACAAGAACAGAAAGAAACACAAAATCCACATGAAGCATTAGTTAAGAAAAAGAGTATTAGGGTTCTAACCGTACATGGATTCATCATTCGGATAGGCGATGACCAGCAGGACATTTCTCTTTCACAAAGATCCATCTGATACATTCAAAAACGGTTATCAAAGGAACCAAAAAATTGTGAATATAAACGGTGTAGCAAACACTTCTTGGATCACCATCACTAACCATCATTATTTAAGAAGTAAGATTGATATGGATAGAATGATGCATATAATACTTTGTAGATGGAAGCCAACCAAAGTACAGCTACTAAAGCAAATATCATGAACCATTCTACTTACTCCTGCATACAAAACTCATTAAAATATAACTTTAGGTTGAAATTGATTCAATTATTTAAGGAATTCGACAAAATGTGAAAGGATAGGTTTCACATCGTTCTCAACAACAGAATCTGATGATAACATTATTCTTTATTCTTGGTTTTATACTAAATTCAAGAATAACCAAGTATACTTACTCCTATACTAAATTCAAGTCTAATAGACATTTTATCAAACAACTTGTAGGCATTACAATAATCAAATCTTGAGATGCCAAGTAAGATTCAAATCATTCCCATAATTACATGTTTAATCTACATTCTAACAATAAATTCAATATATCAAGGTTAACATGTTAAAAAAGATTTAAAACAACCAGTAAACAATAAAATTCATAATAGACAAAAAATTTCTAACCTTTTGACTTTGATGACACCAATTGAAATGAGCAAATAACTCATAATTACCATACATTGTCGATCAAAAAACAAATGCTGATCTTATAATCAAGAACCTAGTTTCATAATTATGGTATTTTTATTTTTACCATACTGAGAGAGACTTGTAAGTAGTAATGATTGATCAATACCATCACAATAATCTTCAATGTCAAGAAGTAATTGCCACCTGCATTTCGCAGTAGGAGTTCAATAATTTTGTTAGATTTTGGCAAAGAAGAACGCATCAACAACCCTAATTTCATTAATCCATAATGTATCAACATATTTTCAAAGGTTAGTATCACCTTATATTCAATAACTCACAAGTACAAAACTCTACCAGTAAAAAGTTACTCAAATTACAAATTAAAAATTAAAAGTGCTGTAGTTTGAAAAAAATCACTCTTGCTTTCACCTACCCTTATGCTTATGCTTATGCTTATGCTTTCTTGTCTATGTATGTCTCCAGAAATGAATCAATTTCATGTAATATTTATGTAACATGCATTGAATGATCGATATCTTTACGAATCACATCATAAGATGTTACACAACATTATATTTTTGAATTTGGAACGTAGTGTAACACGTTCTTACAAGATCTTACAACATTATATAAGATCTTATTCTATTCATCCATCACTTCTTACAACCAAGTTACTTTATTAAAAATATATTTAATAATATACCACAGTATGGAAAAAGTTAATAGACAGATCAACTCTTAAACTACCATCAGTGAAATAATATTACAACCATGTTGCTTTGTACCACAGAGACTAAAGAGTATAGACAATTACCTTAGTATAGAAATCTGGAGGGGAATATTTATCAATGTAACGCCCCGAAATTTCCCGAAACAAGCATTAATAATAACGGGCTTTAAGGGTTAATTTAAGAAATAAAGGGTAAATTAGTGGGTTATGGATCAAATTAGCCTTAATGGGCTAGACTTGGTGGGTTTAAGGGCCCTAATCAGCCCTTAAACATGCATGATCAGATCCATCTCCTCACTTCAAGCCTAGCCACCAAAATTTTGTAGAGAGAGAAGTAGAGAGAGAAAGTGGGAAGAACTTAAGATTTGAGCTTGGAAGATTGAAGGATTGAAGAGCTGGGTGTTTGGAACATCAAACCCAAGGGAATAGCAACAAAACAAGGTAAGAATCGACCTCTAAGACCTTCTGTAGATCAAACCCGGATTCTAGGGTTTTGGGGTTTTGAAAAAGTTTAAAGAAACACATAAAGGTCAAATTTTTACGTATGAAAACGGTAAAAAGCTTAGATTTGGTTTCATGGAAGGTAAACTAAGGATTTGGACGTAAAAAGTTAAGATTTTGGGTTAAAAACGGGATGGATCTGAGTTTTTATTCATCCAGCGAAACTGGGCCCCGATCCAGCGAATTTAAGTATTCATCCAGCGAAACTGTGCATTTAACCAGCGAAACTAGGAGAATCCTAGCGAAACTACAGTTTCGCTACAGCGAAACTACAGTTTCGCCGATAGCTTCGCTAAGTACTTAGGCTGACCTTAGACATTACGAAACTAAGAAATTCCATCGAAAGTTGGGCGCTCATGCCAGCGAATCTGTCCAGCGAAACTGACAGAAGTGCTGCCCAGCGAAACTGGTAGCGAAACTACCAGCGAAACTATGGAGAAAATGACGTTTTGCTTATTAACTTTCGTGCAGCTAGAGTATTCAGGCTATAGTTAAGAGGCTTAGAATTTAAGCTATTGGACAAGTTCAGGTGAGTTCTAGACCCCTCCTTTACCCGTTTCAATGTTTTGGGGTGATATGCATACTAAATTACATACTTTTATGATGACGGTCTTTAAGACCTTTATCAAGAAAATAAATTTTCCTAAAGAAAAATGTGCCCTTTAAATAGTTCAAAATAATTTTCGGGCGCGCTGACCTGGCAGCGCGGCCCCAGCCAGGGGCGTTGCCCCTTAGACCCCACTAGGGGCTGCCGCCCCTAGAACCCCGCTATCAGGGGCTGCCGCCCCCGAACCCCCGCTATCCCGCAGAGGGTCAGTTATCTGGTTTATCTCTCATGATTGATGAAATGTGAATGCTTAGACTAGAGTTTGCTTCTTATTATGTATGTGTTGTGTTATATTATGTATAACTTAAACATGACAGTGAAACATAAAGAAAGGTTATGAGGCCCATAACATGTACCTTGATAAAGTGATAAAGTAAAGCCTTGCAAGCAATTGATAAAGGAGGGTTGCATTCGTTGCACCCTCACCAGTGATAAAGTGATAAAGTATGCTCGAACAGGCAGGTCAGTAAGTCCTAAATTGGCATGACAATAATGGCCTGATCGGGTACGGCAGTAAGTCCTTAATTGGCATGTCGGTAAAGTCCTAGGCGAGCCTAGGCACCGATAGTGACAGAGAATTGACGGATAAAGAAGAGTAATAAATAACAATAAATGATAAAGTAATGATAAAGTGATAGCCTGTGTGTATTTATATTTTGATAGACAATGATTATTTTCAACTGATAAAGCTAATATCTCTTACGAAAGTTATTTAGTAGGTAAACCTAGAATTCACTCAGCGTAGCTGACTTTTGTATGCATATCAGTTGACAGGTAAGAGTTAGAGCTTATGGAATAGAGGCATGGGACTGAAGCTTCTTGGCACTAGAAGACTGGCATCCCCGATAAAGAAAAGCTTAAAAGGATATTTAAATAGTTTTGATGTTTAAAGACAATGTTTATAATTTAATTTAACTACGTTGTAATGGGTTGAATTACGATATATTTTCCGCTGCAATATATATATTTATACACATATGAGTAAATGATTGCTTTAAATCTATGTTTGCTGTGAATGGCCAACTGTGAGGCTTCCCTGAGAAAGGTGGGCCTTACAATCAAAATGAGTTTTTCTTAAAATCCAATGCCATCCATCTCCCATATAAACTTTCACCTGTTACGTAAAACATCATAATGTTAGAAGAAGAATCATTTCAAGTAAAGTGGTTTTTATTCTGAATGATATTAACCTTTAATGATGTCTTGGGGGAAGCTTTGCTTTTGGATTAAATCCGTCATTCTTGGACCCACACCTCATAAAAAAATCTGGTTTTTTCACATAACCACAATTTCCATTAGCTCTGAACATTCCATGCATTAACCAGAGTGATCTACCATATCCCTGCATTATACATGAAATGTAGACATTAGTTACTAATAACATATTGGTCTATAACATTTTTGATTAAGAATTTGTAACAGTAGAAACTAATGCTGACCTGCATATTAAGGCAACCATCTGAGCTCCATGTAGCCATCCAATTAGTGGCTTGTATTGGAGGAGGTAATACGCGTTCCTTTAGGGTAAATCCTAAGAATATTCTTCTGTGTGAACCTAGCATCGAAATATTCACATACACATATCAGTACAGATATTAAGAACTCATGGCATGAACATAATTCATACTGCTTGCATAATATAAGGAGAGGCCCCAAGCTGGATGGGTTGGATAACATGTCAAAACAGGACCTTTTCAGCAAACAGTTTTGTTTACTTTCGAATCTTTTTAAGTTGTTAATGCGTGTTATAATAATAATCTGATAAATAAAAACAATTTAGGAGCTTATATGCAGTAAAATAGACATTAAATGGCTTTCAACCCGCTTGACCTGTTTGACTTGTTCCCCTTTTAGCTAACTTTTTATTTAGCCTGTTTGGGATAAACACAATCAGAATAAATGGGTCAAAATTTCCATCTCTAAATATAACTATAACTCTGCTATACCTCACAACATCTTGTCCATGATTTTCTGCAGCCTTTTCAAGTGCTTGTTCTGCCAAAATTAAGCGCCCAACTTTGCCCTTTTCCACTTTTAATGCCTCCTTTAATCCATTTTGGGTTTGCCAGCATGTATTGCAATCATCTTCTTGTATACAGAAGATGAAGATTCTCTCTGTTTAACAAATCTTAAGTTCAACATCATGGTCACTCATATCACTTCCAGACTGCTACAATAGCACATAAGTTAAGTTAGGTTTGTTTGTCTTTTAAAAAATAAACTACTATAAATATCTGAATATGTCTTATTATCCACCAAACCTCAAAACTTTTGTCTTCGGTCCAAGCATCATCATCAGCATAAAAAACCTGGCTCTTCTATGAGCTACTACGTTTAACATCTTCAGCTTCAAGGTATTCTTTTGGAGGTTTTGTTGAAATCAGAATTCGATATTTCAAGTTTTCGGGTGTTGGGAGTTCATCTAGGTTCTCTGATTCAGGGAAAAACAGCATCGGCCCAAATGTTTCAATGACCATCTACAAGAATAGTCAAACAGAAACATAAACAACATGAACTGTAATACATGATAACATTTCACAGATGAAAAGAGTATGCACCTGAGCTACTTGTCTTGAAGATCAGCTGTAAGGTGGTCTTCAAATGTTATGATGACTGGATAAGGAGAAGCCACAAATGCATACTCTTTGATTGCTTTCAAACACTTCATGAGTTTTACTGGGCTTGTGAAGGTCCTGCATTAATAAACACAGCTTAGACAAATCTGCCTCCAAAAAGTACAGTTTGAACAGGGAATAGGGAGTGTTTGGATGCGAGTTTGAATCTCATTATGTCACATAGGATAACAAAAATCAGATAAACACCTGCACAAGAGGGCGGGCCTTGGCGCAGCGGTAAAAGCTGTTCCTAAGGGACCGAAGGTCTCAGGTTCGATCCGTGGAAACGGCCTCCCCACAAAATGTGGGGAAAGACCGCGTACATCTTTCCTTAAATGGGACGGACCCACCCTGGACCCTGCGAAAACGCGGGAGCTCTTTGCAGCACCAGGTACGCTCAAGATAAACACCTGCACAAAGCAGGGGCTAACTCAAGCACCGGGTAGTGTACGCCTTTTACCTCTAATAAAAGGTGCTGCAAGAGATAGTATTTGGGTGTGATTTGTTATCGAAATTGTAGTACTCACTACTCAAAATCAGTTATTTTGTGTTGACTGTTTCACAATTTCAGTTATTTGAGAAGGTATTAGTTGTACCAACTAAAAGGGACATTGTTTTAACTTTTATGAAAAAAGTAGAGACTGCTTGCGAAATCGAAACAAATGTCTATCAAATCAGGCTAAAGAAAAAGGTAATAAGTAAATTTATTGCCCCCTTATATAATCAGTTTTGTTACAGTCCTCAAACAAGCAGATATCAGAAGCAAATATGTTGTAAATTTTCGCATGTAAATCATAATTTCATCCAAGAGATCCCAGACATCTCCTCCTAGCACCACATCCTTATACATTGATTTTGTCTCATCAACTTCTCTGACTGGCTGGGATTATAAATTAGGTTATGAGATAAAAAGATTAGCCATGGAATAATCTGATAAGAAGTAACTTTACACAAAGATCAAAACTAAACTTTACCAAGATAAAGTTCTCAGCATAAGCCATGTCATATCATACCCAAATAGCTTCAATCAAGAACTACATAAAGTAGCTTCGATCAAGAACTACATAAATATCATATCATACCCAAATAGCTTCGATCAAGAACTACATAAATATCATATCATACCCAAATAGCTTCGATCATATCATACCATATCATACCCAAATAGCTTCCATTATATATAACGAACTACATGACATTACAAATAGCAAGCTACAACTAACATACATCAAAATCTACATAAAGTAGCTTCGATCAGTTATATATCAATGTTAATCCTAATTAAATACATATCACAACAACAGGTAGTAAAATCAAAAGCAAAATAAACACGTGATACAACAATATATATAAACTCAAGCTTACCTTAGTAACCTGAGTCCGAGTGACAAGTGTTTTGCCAACGTTTCTGGTGTTGAATAGTGATGGAGCTTTGATATCGTACCAATCCTTCTTGGAAAACGGATCAGCTCTGTAATCAATAACATCAAATCAAATCACTAATAATAATCTCCAAAATCCAAATATTTCAACAAAAGGTCCAGTAACGATAAACAATGTCGAATTTCATATATTAAACTCACGCTTTCTTTTTCCCTCCCTTCTTTCCCTTGGAAATTCGCTTGTTCTTCCTGTTCATCAAAAAACAAACACACACAAAGTTAGATACGTATCAAATGTATACACGTGCAAGTGAAATCGATCGAACGCAATCGAGAGATTGAGTACCCGACAACCATTTTTGGAGGTTCCATAAATTTGAAAAAAGCAATGTCCGCTGGTCCTCTTCTCCCTCTACAAACTCCAGCATCAGAAAAAACGAGATTGATGATTTCATATTATGGAATTAGAAATTCAGTAAACCCTAGACCGTACCTTTAGGGATTCAACGAACATCCTCCTGCGTCTGTCAAAATCAATGACATAAAAAGCAACCCTATCGCAATGATCGATCGTTTCATTTGAAGAAGGAGGTTAAGGTATTTATCGGTACAGTGCAGGTCGGAGCCGGAGTTCTTCAGGAGTGAAAATGGGAGACGTGGAAGAATGTTGGTTTTAGGGCAAACCAATGATAGAATTCAAGCATGAAACTGAAGCGATTGCCATTAAAGGGGAGGGGAAGGGGTTGAATGCGGAAGGGTGAGTTGATGAGACGAAGATGGAGGTGAGGCAGCTCTACGGGGGCGTCTTAGGGAAATGTGAGAAATTACCATGCTACCCACCTTATATGCATTATAAGGTAGTAGAGATTACCATCTCAAAAATGACGAATACCATACTGGATAGCCTAATACTTAAACTTTACAACGTCCTAATAGTGTAACGTCACTTAATGTTTATTTCCACCAAAGAGACGTCGGTTCAAGTTTTAGGGTGTAAACACTATTAGAAAACTGTAAATAGATGACGCGCAAAAGATGACGCGCGAAAAAAAGATGACACGCATTTACGCGTATCATAAAATATATGTAATATTTTAAACTATTTTTAGAAAGGATGACACGATCTTGGTTTGTCATATTTTTAAATTTTTAATTTAAATAATTGAACCCCCCTTTTCTCTCTTAAACCCGCGTACCTATTTCAAAATCCCCTTTTCCCCCAATAGATCGACCACCTGCCAAGCACCTATCTCAAAATCCCCTTTTCGCCCCAATCGATCGACCCACCGGCCACCCCCCCCCCCCCGTCGCACAATCGACCACCCACCGGCCACCCCTCTGTCGTACAATCGACCACCACCGCACCCCTGTCGCACAATCGGTCACACCCCTTCGACCACCCCCTTCGACCCACTTCTCAGCACTCACAATCGACACCCCCCTTCGACCTCCGGCCACCCACGGCAGTCCCTTCGCAAATTTTTCTTATCGAGTTGTTCTGCAATTAGCTGTTTAGTTATACAACTACTAACAGCTACTTCTGATTCAAAGATCTGGTGGTGTTAGTCTAAGAGGGGAAGGTGAGCAATGTCAAAATGATTTGACCGAGGTAACATTTAATCCACTTGAAATGTATAATTGCAAGATTTAGTATTTGGGGCATCGCCTTCTTTTGTCGCTTTCGTTTGTGAACAGAGCTCACTCGATATGACCATAGGAAGCCGTATTCTAGGTTTTGCTTCCCTGTACTGTAAGTGAACACAACATACGTATTTCCTATTAATTTGGATGTTTGCTTGACTTACTTTTCTTTTACTTAACATCAATTTTGTTATCCTTTTCTTCTGACTTTGAAATTGTTACCCCTATGGCCTTGAGGAACCTGCTATATGTGAGGACATATATCAGGTATGCATAACATTATTTATTGTTATTGTAGAGATGCTAGAACTATTGCTCTTTTTGACAAATTAAAAGTATCAATAATACTCTTTTTTGTTTGAGGCAGGTAATTGAGAATGCTATCTTGTGATGACAAATACATTAAAACTATATCATTTGTTGGTTCAAACAAGGAAGGTAATGTAGAAACAAATTGGTTTGTTTTTTTCTATTGTCCTATCCATTAGAAACAAATGTTATTGCTTGGTTTTTCTATTTTTTTATTCTTTAGAAACAAACTGGTACTATCCGCAGGATCTGGATGATATGAACATTGATATAATGAGAAATAGTCTTTCCAAGGCATATCCTGAGGATTTCTAATGGTTTTGCCAGGTATGCATTTCTTTTTATTATTTTGGAAACCACGAGTACTTTCCTAATAGTCTTTTGTTAGCGTGGAAGTTGTATTCTAGTTTTGGGTTACTGTATGTAAGCAGAACTCTTCATGTATATGCTAATTCGACGCATGTTTATCTTCCTTTTCATTTACTTTAATAGTGTTCTCCTTTTGGCTTTGAAATAGTCAACCTTAAGGCGATGAGGAACTTGCTGGATGTGAGATGTGAGGACGTAGATCAGGTATGCTTGATATCATGTATTAATCATTATTATTAGAGACATGTTGAATTAATGCTTGCTTAACAAGAAGTAATTTTATTTAGATTATATGATGGAAAAGGGCTTCGGAAAGTGATAAGCGTATAAAAACAAAACATGTTTACACTGATTATCAAACATATATTGTGTCGAGTGATGCTGAATAGTAATAACTTATCTTTTACCGAATTGTTATTACTTTTGAACTTTGGGTTTCAGTTTGACTTGTAATTGCTAATTCTAGGTTTCTTAAGTTTTCTGTTTTTATCATATATATTTTATATTACTATTATTGTGTGTTTCCCTTGTCTCAGGTGTTCATTTTAAGTTCGTGAAGACTGAGCGCGCTACGTATCGAATTTCATTTATATGTAGGCCTGAAATGATATATTTGAACTTGTGTTAGTATTGGTATTGTACTTGTATTATTATTGGTACTAGTTGAATTTGGACTTGTTTTATACTTTGTAGTTGTTAATTAACAACTTTTGTAAACTTTGTTGGTATTTAATGGATTTTGCTTTTAGTGTTATTCGATAATTTGTTTTAAAAATCAACAGGTAAATTTATTAAAAATAAAAAAAAATTAAAAGATGCAGCTAATTTTATGACGTGCATTGCGCGTCATATATTGCACGTCATAAAAATTTCATAGATGACACGCGCATGTGCGTCATCTAGTCCTTTATGACTACCCCTTCCTTTGTCACACCCCGACCGATGGCGGAATCATCGGAGCGGACGAGGGAATGATTGATTGTTCATAACTTATGATTGTCTAATAGTGAAAATAATATATAATCAGATTACAGGATAACATGAATTTAACAGATACAAATACAACAGTTAAAGTCACAACAGTAATTTCTTTTGTTTTGACTAAGTCCGGGTCTTATATGAGCATGTAGAAGTCCACTAACTTGCTTAACCTGAAATCATGTGAGAAAATAAAGTCAGCTAACGAATTAGCTGTGAGTAATCATAGTTTTGAGTATACATATAGATTGATTGATTGATTGAGAATATTCCAATTCACAAGGTAACGTTAAGACTTATATTGCAATAGTAAAGCATATAGATAAACCGACACAATAGAAACCCCTTGACTTGACACTTGCATATAATAGACTTGCACACAAACACCATAGATTGACTAATTGCCTCTGGCACAATCACCACTCGTAAGCCATATGGGGTGGGTTATCCAAACCAGTAGATCTACCATTGATACCAGGATTGATTGATTGAATTAGGGTTTTATTGTCATCCAGTTTAGCATAGTATGTTCACGTAATTGCAAGTAATAACATAACCTGTCTTGAATTGAATTTAGAATGAAACAACAATAGAATATCATGATTGAATACGGTATCAAATGATTTCCCCCAAATAAGAAATGATATAAAAAGGGGATATGAATACTCACTTGATTGATGAGATTGGATTTTGGACGTGATAGGTTAAACACCAACGATTTTCCTTATGATTATCCTAAGGAACGGTGTCTCGAATTAGAATAATAATAATGTGAAAATTTGGGAATAGATTAGGGTTTCCATTTGGTTTTGAATGGTAGTTTAAATAAACTAATTTATTTAGTTAAAAATATTTGAAATAATTGAAATGAATTATTGAAAATGATTATGTTTAAAATTTAAAATAAACGTATCAGTTTACGTATCTGTTTGATTTATTGTTAACGTGTGGAAAAATAAACAAATAACTAATTTTTATTTAATTAATTATATGATAATTAATTAAAATATTTAATTATTTAAATAACTTAAAAGAAATGAAATTGGTATTGGAATGATTTAAATATAAATTTTTATATTTAATCATGATTTAAACATTTATAAATATTATTTAAATAAATTAAAATTAATATAGTATCTAATAATAATTTAATAAATTAAATTATTATTAAAAGTTCACTTTTGTTTAAATAATTTTGTATTATTTGTAATTTTATTATTAAAAACATTTAATAAAAATAGATAAAGTGTTAAAATAAATTTCAGAAAAATAATTTTAGTTGTTTAAAAATTTTAATGTTTGTAAAAACATTTTTATAATTTTTACAAATTTTTTTATAATTTTTAGAGGCTCAAAAAGGCCCTAAAAAAATAATTGGAGGTGTCGGGGTCGAACCCGGGACCTCCTGGTTTGAATGTAGCGTGTGAACCGGTGAACCAAAGCAATCAACTGTGACAGGAATTAGAATTTAATTGTTTTAATCACAGTTTCAGTTAAGCCCCCAATTTGGCAATGAACCCTAGATCGAATTCAGCCAAATTGAAAGTCGATTTGATTTCAATTGCATCCGAATTCATGGGGCTTTTGTTCCCCATGAAAAACCAAGTGTGTATGTGTGTGTAATTTACTATATGGTGATCGAATCGAGGTTTACCGATGAAGAACAACCCGCGGTTGATGTCGAACCCGTTTGATATGCAAGAGATGATGATAATCAAATTAAATTGATAAGAAGCTTTGGATGATGATAGAGACCAAAAGTCCTTTGTTAATTTTGACGATTGAAACCCAGAGATAGGTGTTCGGGTGTGGTGTGTGCCGCGACGAAGGTGATGATCGATGGATGCTCAAACAACGATTATAATCGAATTAAACTTGAGGGAATCTTCTAATGATGATCTAGAACAATAGCCCCATGTTAATTCGATTAAAATCGAGTGAAGGTTGGTTTTAAAGTCGAGTTGCAGGTTCGCGATCGAGAAGGATGTTTAATGGGGTGATTTTGCTCGTTTTGAACGAAATTGGTTCCAAAGGAGAGTTTTAAATGCTCCAAAATTCATTTATGCGGGTTTACTTTTGATTAAACAAGTCGATAATGCCTGAATTCGGTGTATGTCGGCCGATGGTGGTGAGTGGTTTCGGTGGGGTTCGAACGTGGGTGACAGGGGGTGGGGTTGGGTGTTTGTGGTAATTACAGAAGTGGTCCCTGTGGTTTAGATGCTTATCGTTCTATGTTAAAAGTTCAGTTTTTAAATTTTAAAAATTACCACAATACCCCCTGGACTTTATTATCAAATTATTATTATTATTATTATTATTATTATTATTATTATTATTATTATTATTATTATTATTATTATTAATGCTATTATTATATTATTATTATTATTTATTTTTTTTTCGAAAATATACGATGTTACATCCTTGACGCGCATTGCCCGTCATCTTTTGCACGTCATAAAATGCGCGTCATCTTTTGCGCGTCATAAATAGATGACGCGCGGATGCGCGTCATCTATCATTTATGACTACCCCTTCATTGACACGCATTTGCGCGTCATCGACCCCAAAGATGACGCGTAATGCGCGTCATCTATTGCAATTTTTCTAGTAGTGAAAGCTACGCTCCAGTCCCATAGCATCTAGATGCACTATTATAACTATAAATAATCACATAAGTTATTTGTTGATCATCACAACTTGCATCACCCCGATTACGCTAGCTTCAACAACCAACAAATCAACAATCCATTAAAGCCACATAATAAGTTCAAGGATCTTTTATATGAACAAAGCCTTATCATCATTGAGCAAAAGCATCATTTTACCAATATTAAAGACGAACTAATCACTATAATTCTTAAGTAAACTAGCTCATCGTACTCCATTAAGCACCACAAATGAAAACCCAGGATATGAAAACCCTAAAGGGTAAAAGAGGGGAACCCATAGTAAGCCATTGAAGGCAGTTAAAAGCACATGGCTATTAGATTGTCCCCATCACGGAGCCCTTGGTCGACCCGTCGCCGACTTGAACCGTACCCGCCAGAAGGGCGACGATGGGGAGTGACGTCCGTGAGATGGTTGCCCGTCCGGAAGGGCAGGGGAAAAGAAGGGGGCTGGTGGGCCCCACCACCAAAATAACAATTTTTAATTAAAATGTTTTTAATTAAAATATTTTAAAATCTTTAATTAAAATAAAAATATAAGTATAAAGTTTTAATTAAAATGAGTTAATTAAATAAAAATATTTTAAATTTTTTTACATTTCTTGTATTAAAGTAATTAGTTAGAGTTAATTAAATAATAATTTAAAATGAGTTAATTAAATAATAATTTAAGTATAATATTTTAATTTTTTTACATTTATAGTATTAAAATATTTAATTTTTTTACATTCATAACGACTATTTTTTTTGTTTTTTTTCATAACAACTATTTTTTTGTTTTTTTTTTCATAACGGTTACTTTGTTTGTTTTTTCATAACAGCTATTTTTTGTTTTTTTCATAACGGCTAGTTTTTTTGTTTTATTCATAACGGTTAGTTTTTTGTTTTATTTATAACGGCTAGTTTTTTTATTTTATTCATAACGGCTAGTTTTCCTATTATAAATACGTATTATTCAGTTGAGAGTTTTTCTCAAATCACACTTCATCATCTTTCAAACATTATAACTCTCTTCTAAACACAATTCAAAATTCAATTCTCAATGGATCCAAGAGCCCCATTCTTTTTCACACAAATGTTAAACGATGAAACCAATGAAGAATACCCACATCAGCAACCTGGGTTCTTCCAATATCAACACCCTAGGTTCTCCCAACTCCCATAACCCAGGGGATTCCCATTTCTTTAACAATCTAGGGGATTCCACATGTTCAACAACCTGGGGCATTCCCATATGTTCAACAACCTGCCTTCTCATAATTTTCATAAGTCGACGGATTCCCATATCTTCAACAATCTCAATCTTTGTTGGAAGACTATTAACAATATCAAGCATGGCTTAAACATAAAGAGCTTCAAAAAGTGCAAAAAATGCAATCACAATCACATAATGAACAACTAAATGATGAAGCACCTTCGTCACCCAAAAAAACACCAACAAAGAAGAAAGGGAAAGGAAAAGGAAAAGGAAAAGAAAAAGCTGAGAAGTCTGTTCGTATCGAGTGGGCAGCTGATGATGAAGTCTTGTTAGCTAAGGCTTATGTAGCCATTTCTGAAGACCCAATAATTGCCAATAGTCAAAACCAACAAGTATATTGGGGGAGGATAGAACAACATTACAATGCTGGGAACCCTCAAATTCCAAGAAATACTCACAACCTTAGAAGTCATTGGCATATGATCAAAGGAAAGATTGCTCACTTTAATGCATCTTATGTTCGTATCAAATCACAATACAAAAGTGGTTGGTCAGAAGACCAATATATAACTCAAGCAAAATATGATTACACGAACACTAATAATGTTGCCTTCACATACGAAAATGTGTGGAGGATAGTTAAAGACATTCCAAAGTATTCTGGGCCTACAAAAGTGTATGGTCATCAAGCTTCCAAAAGAACAAAGACAAGCTGCACAGGGGGGTATGCCTCTTCTGCTTCAGATGCCAACTTTGGTAATACTCCTAAATTAACTCAAGAGTGGGAGGTATCACTTGATGATGATAATAATGATGATGATGTTCTTGCAATGCAACAAGAAGATCAAAAAGAAGAACATCTAGAAGAAGAATCTTGAGAGGAACCTCCAACACTTCTAACGGGGAGAGACAAGGCAAAGAAGTTGGCCAAAATGAAGGGTAAAGACATGACTTCTTCTTCTTCACTTGCTTACGAAGCAAAGAGACTAAGTCTCATTGAAGACTTGGTCGAGACGACAAAGGCAAAGAAGAAAGCTATCCAATATTTCGACAAAAAAATTAATAAATTTTTTGAGCTGGAAGAGAAGAAGATCCTTTTCATTGACACAAGTCATATGGATCCATTTCAGCGTGCCGAACATGAAGATTTGTGTAACGAGATAAGAGAGAAATATGGAATGGCTCGTCGCAAGTAATAATTTTAGTTTAATTTGTTGTTTTAGTTTATGTTGTGGTTTTAGTTTAATGTTGTATTAGTTTAATTCTCTATTTTAATGTAATTTTAGTTAATTATTAATTTTTTTCTAACGACTATTTTTTTTTGTTTTTTCCTAACGGCTAGTTTTTTTGTTTTTTCTAACGGCTAGTTTTTTTGTCTTTTTTTCTAACGGCTAGTTTTTTGTCTTATTTCTAACGGCTAGTTTTTTCGTCTTTTTTCTAACGGCTAGTTTTTTCGTCTTTTTTCTAACGGCTAGTTTGATTATCTTTTTTCTAACGGCTAGTTTTTTTGTCTTTTTTCTAACGGCTAGTTTGATTGTCTTTTTTCTAACGGCTAGTTTTTTTGTCTTTTTTCTAACGGCTAGTTTGATTGTCTTTTTTCTAACGGCTAGTTTTTTTGTCTTTTGTTCTAACGGCTAGTTTGATTGTCTTTTTTCTAACAGCTAATTTTTTTTATTTTTTTTCTAACGACTAGTTTGATTGTCTTTTTTCTAACAGCTAGTTTTTTCTTGTTTGTATAAATACCACAATGTACACCACAATCGCTACAATACTTCACTCATTTTCACACGAATACTTTTAAAATGAGCACCGATGATGATAGAATACCCATGAATATTCCTCAAATGCTCACACAAGAATTTCAAAATCTTATTTCCGATGATATCGAAGAGCTTGCTAATCGATTGTTTAAGCTTGACCAAGAAGAAGAGGGAAGTTCTTCCCGACAACGTAAGAAGCGCAAAGAGATAGACAGAGGTCGTAAGGATGGAAACGCACGATTGTGGAGTGATTACTTTGCTCCAGAGCTGGTGTACGATGAGAGTTTATTCAGACGACGGTTCAGGATGCGCATTGGTCTTTTTAATTGCATCATAATAGATTTATCTGAACCAGGTAAATCAGAACACTGAAAATATTTTACATAAAGATATGATACTGTAGGTAGAAAGGGTCTGTCACCAAGATAAAAATGCACAAGTGCTATTCGTCAATTGGCGTATGGCACAACAGCTGACCCATGTGATGAATACTTACGCATTGGTGAAAGTACTGCTATGGAATGTCTACAAAAGTTTTGCAGGTCTATCGTGGAAATTTATTCATCTGTGTATTTAAGAAGACCAACCCAATATGACGTTGACCGGTTAGTAGCTGAACATGAAGCCCATCATGGGTTTCCTGGAATGCTTGGAAGCATTGATTGTATGCACTGGAGTTGGAGAAACTATCCAACTGCATGGAAAGGTCAATATACTCGTGGTGATCATGGGCATCCCACCATTATGCTAGAAGCGGTTGCATCACATAACCTTTGGATTTGGCATGCATTCTTTGGAGTAGCTGGATCAAACAACGATATCAATGTGCTTAATCAATCCCCAGTTTTTAATCAAATCTTAGAGGGGAATGCACCACAATGTAATTTTACAGTGAATGGGCATAATTACACCACATGATATTATCTTGCAGACGGTATTTATCCAGAATGGGCAACACTTGTAAAGAGTTTTACATATCCACCGGAGAATAATTTGAAAATGAAGTGGTACAAAAGGCATCAAGAGTCTGCAAGAAAGGATGTAGAAAGAGCCGTCGGTGTCCTTCAAGCTAGGTGGATAATGATACGATCCCCAGCAAGATCCTCGAACTTACTGGTATTAGGTGATATAATGCATGCATGTATTATATTACATAATATGATCGTAGAAGATGAAGGAGATTCCATAACTAATTAGTCGCGTCAAGAGCAAGAACCAGAGCCAGAAAGTTACAATAACGGGGCACCACCATCATTTCAAACACACCTACAGATATTTAGAAGCTTACGTAACCAGGACGCACACCATGCATTGCGGAACGATCTAATAGAACATCTCTGGGCGAATAGGAGGATTAGAGAGTAGTTTTATTGTTATTTCTATCTATTAATTTTGTATCGTCGTTTTATTTTATTGTTTTACGTTGTTGTTTTTATTTTATTTTAATTAAATATATTTACAATAATTTTTAAATCTTTATTTAAAGTAAATTAGTAAAGAAAATATGATGTGAAAAAATATCGGTGTTTGTGGGAAGGATAGTGTTGGGGGTAAAAAAATGTTCGTGGGAAGAATAGGTGAAAGTGAATGGAAAGCTGATGTGACATGTTGATTAGGACTATTTGTGGGAAGGATGGACTGTGGCGTTGGAAACAGTCTTAGACGAGAATAACCTCATCGTCTTCCGGTGATGACAAGATTCAAAAACCACAAATATGAAAACCCTAAAAGGTGAAATAGGGACACCTAGACAAACACATAAAGTTACAACATCACAAGAATGAGCTATACCATATTGGATAGCCTAATACTTATTGCAGATGGCCTATTGGTGTAACGACACTTGATGTTTATCCCCACCAAAGTGACACAGACTCAAGTTTTCATAAAGTGAGCAGTAAGATTTTAAGAGTAGATTAGTTTTGAGGTGGAGGTGGGGAGTTGGTCCATGTTAAAAATTAAAATTAAAATAAGGCTTAAACTCAACAACGTAACAAAGTATGCCTTTGTTACACGCCTTAACACCACTAATCCACATAACATTTTAATCTACAATTTATTTGAATGGCACATTTTAATCTACATATCCTTAAGTGGTTCACTTTAATCTCCTTTTCATATAATTAACTGATCATACTAACAATATTCGATCATCATATAAATGTTGTAATCTTGTATAACATAAGGTTAGCACTTGTTAATTGTTATAGTATTATGTCAAAAAAAGACTATTAAAATAACATTGCTTCATGCTAACACCCATGAATGATGAAATTTTTATATACAGATATGATTGGTTTAGAGTAGGTCTAAAACGATATAATTTTTCTTTATAGGTATGAGAAAATTATATAAATTATTAACTGTATACGTCCATAACATTTTGGTCAAGAACTAAAAATGTCATCCAATCTATCCTTGTCACAAGTGCAGCCTAAGGTAATTTTCAACTAATCTCTTCTCCACTTCTTCAAACACACATCGTTAATGTTCGTTTTTGCACACTTCATTACATTTTCACGTCTACTGTCTACATATTTTAGGGTGTAACATTTCACTCCATCATTCCCATATGCATATCTAACCAACATGCCACAACATCTTTATACATTTTATTCTCACAAACTCATTTTACATTCAACACAATCATATCTATCATTTCGACATTCAGTCTCATTATTTCATATAATCGCTATTTGTTATTTTTAATTATGTTTTAATATGTTTGAATTGTAATATTTAAAAGCTTGTTATGTGTTTAACGATTTAAATTTAAAAATAATAAACAATAATTCAAGTATTAAATGCAAGACAAATTAATAACTTAGCTAATTGTCAACTAAATTCTTCACTATAACAATTACCAACTATTAACTTTTTTTTTAACGGCAAATAGCATATATAGGATAAAACGGGGCAAGCAAGGAACTAAAAACCCCAAAGTACAAATACAAAAACAGAAAACTAGCTAGTACTGGTAAATAACAACAAACAACATCATTAACCAGGATCAAATGGAAGATTGTTCAGTACTCCAATACCGCGGCTATTACTCCTAGCCTTCAACCAAAGAGATGCTATGACCCTGATTTCGCAAATAACCTTGCACACCGATGGGCTTTCTCCGTTAAAAATAATGGCGTTCCTATGCCTCCAGACACACCAGGTCGCAGCCATAACTACAGTGTGGACCGCCATTTTGAAATTCTCATCCCCAATCAAAAGGTAGGAGAACTCCATAAGATCATTGAATGAAAAGGCAAAAACCGGGGATATTCCACACCATGAACTAATGTGTTCCCAGATTTTGGCCGTGAAATCACACAAAGTAAAAAGGCGTTCCACAGTTTCGTCATGCCCTCCACATAATCTACATGTTATTGTAGTTATGGGAACATTCCTTCGGGCTAGAGAGTCACTCGTAGGTAGGCGGTTTAGGGTAGCTTGCCAACTGAAAAAATTCACTGATTTAGGCACCCACTTGTTCCACTTGAAGGTGCACCTATCTTCCCGATCTATCTTGTCTTGTAGCAACCTTTTGAGGGACGCCGAGGAGAAGGAAGGCTCCCCCGCGATATCCCACTTCCATGTATCCTTGGATTCTTTTGGAGTGACCGTTTATAGCAGAGCTAATAACTGATTAAAATCATCACGTTCAGCATCACAGTTCCAAGCCCTCTTCCATCTCCATTTCCACATTACCAGTGAATGTACGCTGTCAAAACACTCTCCAACCAGAATGCCTTTATGTTGTTCAAGCGCAAACAATGATGGAAATAGGTTCATCAATGGGACATCAGCGATCCATCTATCTAACCAGAAAAGAATAGTATCACCACATCCAAGCATCCCGCATGTTAAATTATTCAAATCAATGTCAAAGGCCTTAAGATCCTTATTTATGTTGATAATATTCTTCCGTACACCCTTTAAGGAAAGTCTAAAGTGAATTGAGCTCCAAGATCTTGAAGTATGATGTAAGGTCCAAATGACATTCCACCATAGCGAATGTTTCTCGTTTTTAAAACGCCACCACCACTTTGCAATCATAGCCAAGTTGGAGTACATGAGAGAGGTAATACCAAGACCGCCCCTATCCTTGGGTAGAAGTATTGTATCCCATGCGACCCAATGAATGTTTCTTTTCTCCTCGCTGCCTCCCCAAAGGAAAGACCTCCGTATCTTTTCTAGCTCGTTTATTACCGTAGCCGGTGCACGATACAAGGAGAAGAAATATATTGGAAGCGACTCCAATACCGATTTAATTAATGTAATTCTTCCCCCAAACGACAAAGACTTGGCCTTCCAATTGGATAACATTGCCTTAAAGACATCTATTACAGGGTGCCAATTCTTACAAATGTTCATATTTGCTCCCACAAGAAGGCCAAGGTAGGAGAATGACATTTTTCCTACCTTGCAGTGCATGATTGAGGCTAGGTTTCCGAGATCATTATCCATAATGCCAACCCCGTACAAGGAGCTCTTAAGTAAGTTAACCTTCAACCCGGAAATTAGAAAAAAAACCCCTAAGCAACCTTGAAACATTCCTTAGATTTCTTGCACTCCCACTGCCCATTAAAATCACATCATCCGCAAAGCAAAAGTGTGATAAAACTAGGCCATAATTAGGTAATCTAATACCCTCAAAAAGACCGACGGATACTGCCTTCTTAATAATACATGACCATGCTTCCATAGCAATAATAAAAAGGAACGGTGATAGCGGATCGCCTTGCCGGAGGCCTTTCTTGTATTCAAATTCCATCGTCGGACTTCCATTAACGAGGACGGATGTACGAGTGGATGCTATAATTGCTTTTATCCAAGATCTCCATACAAGCGGGAAATTCATTTGTAGGAGGATGCTATCAAGAAAATCCCAGTGAAGGGAATCAAATGCTCTAGCAATATCCAGCTTTAAAAAGATACCCGATCCCTTTGATTTATTGAGCCATGAGACCACCTCATTAAGAATCAGCAGTTCGTCCAGTATCGATCTGTTTCTAACATAGGCGCTCTGTTCCTCCGAGATTATAGATGGCATAAGCGGCTTTAACCTGTTCAACAAAACTTTAGATATCACCTTATTCAAAATTCCAATTAAACTTACAGGGTGAGAATCATCCGGGGTTAATCGATCAGCCTTCTTTGGTATGAGGGCAATGAAGGCCGCCATACAACCAGGATTTATTTGGTAGGAATCATGAAATTGCTGCAGTAGTAATAGAAAATCATCGTGAAAGAGATCCCAAAATCTCCGAATAAAAGTGAAGTTGAACCCGTCCGGTCCCGGCGACTTGTTACCATCACAGTCCCATACCGCCTGTTTTACCTCCATTGTCGAGAAGGGAGCTATCTGTAACATCCGACCCATTTCAATTTGTAACACGGACTCGTTTATATTAGTAAATGAAATCTATTCATTGAAAACACATTAATGTTGTCATTTAATTCACATTACAATCATATAGTTATTAATATGATTTTATAAAAAAATTATAAAATTATATTAGTAATTATGAAGTTTAAACAAAAAAATACAATAATATATTAACAATATTAATAACAATAATAAAATGGAAATAATAATATTAATAACAATGATAATAATAATAATGTTGATAATAATGAAAATATAGGTTTTATAACTTTAAACTTATAACTAATAACTTTGTACATAAAACAATAACATTACAAAATTCGGGGGGTCAAATGATAATTTATTTAAACTAAAACAAAACTTTAGTTTTGTTTTGACAATTGTTATAAACCACAGGGACCAAATGTGAAATTTCTTTTTAAAACCCATTCCCCTCCCCCCCCCCCGTCGAACCACCTTCACCGCCGGCCAACCTCTCCGGCGACTCTCCGACAACCGAAACAACCCCAATTAACGCGTTTCGACCAAACAAACACTCCCGACACATTCACGTGGGAGATTCGAACTCGTGCCACAAAAACAATTTAAAATTTGAAACGGGTGCGATTTAGAACCTGTTTCCCTCCCACACGTTGTCGGCCCCTTTTACAGGCCACAGATCGCAAAACGAACTTTAATAATCGAATTAACATCGCACTAACACACTTTAGATCGGTTATAACTCTCCTATGACTTCAATTTCGTTCAAAACAATCAAAAACATTCCATTCGAATACACCCAAAACCGCAACCTGCAACTCCATTAAAGACCCCTCTCCGATCGATTTTAACCGAAATTGATAAGGGGCTATTGTTCCAGATCACCATTCGAAGCTAACCTTGAGTTTAATTTGATTTTAATCGTTGTTTGAGCACTCATCGAGTCATCGGTCATACCAAAGTCGCGGATCTATTCTTGTTTAGTTCGTCATTAATTCAATCATCATACGGGTAATTGTTTACATCATTACACTCGATTTCATTAGGGGAACAAAAGCCCTATGATTTCAAATGCTATCAAAATCGAATTGGGGTACAATTGGTGGGATTCGAACCTAGGGCTCGAATGGGATTTGGGGGAAGCCGTTTAAGCATGTTTATAAACAATTGGAACCAAGTCATAACGTGGCCACGGCCTTTGGTTCACTGGTTCCTGCGCTCCATGTCCAACAGGAGGTCCCGGGTTCGAACCGGGCCACCTACACATTTTTTAAAAACCTTCTTTTTAAGCTTTAAAAATTCAGAAAAAATTCTAAAAATCATAAAAATATTTTTACAAACATTAAAATTTTTTAAAACCACTTAATTACTTTCTGAAATTTATTTTAATATTTTATTTATTTATTTTTATTTGTTTTAAATAAATAAAATAACTAATTATATTTTCTACCAATTTATAATTAGTGTATAATATATAATTATACAATAAATAAATTGAATCCAATATATATACATAGATATATATTATCCAATTATCGAAACAACTTTTATTTGAGTAAATTACATGTATATAATTTTACATAATCGTATACAATTTATAACTTATATATATAATTAACATACAATATATAGTTATGCTTACTTATGTATAAATTTATTATATACATATAATTATGTATATAATTATACATATAATTATATATAATTACATAATTATATATAATTATGTATATAATTATACATATACAATTTATTAATAAATTGTATATATGTATAACTTATATGTATAAATTTCTATTAAATTCTAGACATAATCACTTTCAACAAATTCGTTTATTTATTTCAAGACATTCAAATTAAATAAATTATTTCATTCAAAACCCTAATGGAAACCCTAATACATTCTCAATTCTCAAATCACCATTATTCTAATTCGAGGCACCGTTCCTTAGGTTAATTATAAGAAAATCGTTGGTGTCTAATCTATCACATCCGGATCCTAATCTCATCAATCAAGTGAGTATTCATATCTCCTTTTTATATCATTTCTTATTTGGGGGAAATCATGTGATATAATATTTTCAATCATGATATTCTGTTGTTATTTCATTCTAAATTCAATTCAAGACAGGTTATGTTATTACTTACAACTATGTGAACATACTATGATAAACTGGACGACAGTAAAACCCTAATTCAATCAATCAATCTTGGTATCAATGGTAGATCTACTGGTTTGGATAACCCACCCCATATGGCTTACGAGTGGTGATTGTGCCAGAGGCAGGAGTCAATCTATGGTGTATGTGTGGAGTCTATTATATGCAAGTGTCAAGTCAAGGGGTTGTTATTGTGTCAGTTTATCTATATGCTTACTATTGCAATATAAGTCTTAACGTTACCTTGTGAATTAGATTATTCTCAATCAATCAATCAATCTATATGTATACTCAAAACTGTGATTACTCACCAGCTAATTCGTTAGCTGACTTTATTTTCTCACATGATTTCAGGTTAAGCAAGTTAGTGGACTTCTACATGCTCATTTAAGACTCGGACTTAGTCAAAACAAAAGACAATTACTATTTGTGACTTTAACTGTTGTATTTGTATCTGTTAAATTCATGCTATCCTGTAATCTGATTTTAATATTATTTCCACTATTAGACAATCATGTGTTATGAACAATCAATCATTCCCTCGTCCGCTTCGATGATTCCGCCGTCGGTCGGGGTGTGACAGATTGGTATCAGAGCCATGGTTATAGGGAATTAGGTTATTAGAAATGGAATGACCTAGACTATAACTAAGTACCCTTACACATGAGTCCTCTCATGTATTTTACATGCTTAGATAGGATTAATATGTGCCTTATATGTTTATATTTGATTATGTGATTATATGCCTTATGTGATTCTTCTTATGCTTTGAATCTTATCAATGTACACACAAATCTTAAATCATATTCTAAGGCATTGTGTGCCTAATTCAAGTGATTTCAAACTCCAAAACTCGATTGTTATTCATGGTTTTCAAATTCATCAAAGTCTGTGTTTTACAACTTGAAACATGCTATGCTGGAAGAGTGGGATGCTTGTATCTCGGGGTGTTCTGTCTAGGCAAGGTATTCGTATAAATCCAAATCAACCGATGGATCTGTCTACCTTACCTGGGAAACCTCGGGATGAGTATCTACTTATAGGTACGCATGTCTTCAACAAAGTTGTGATTGACCCAATACTTTAAATAGTCAACGTACTCGCTTTGATTTACGAATCAAACGATTACACTCGGAACATATCATTGTTATTATGCCAAATTCCCGATTATCGTTTTCATGTTGTATAGCTCATATTACCCAATTCTCATAAAATATCTTAATGATATTTCAGAATGGCTTCTCGTCAAATCCGTTCATGGTCTAGAAACTCTGGCCGTAAGATTTCTGCTTTTTTAGCACGTGAAGTTACTGCGGTCATCCCAACTCTACTTACCCATTTGAACCAAGGCAACAATGTGTTCAAAACCTAACTACACCAAACCCTCCCCAAACTTGTACTTATAAACATTTCAGTTCTTGCAACCCCACTAAGTTCAGTGGAACTGAAGGAGCTACTGGATTACTACAGTGGTTCGAAAGCATCGAGAACACATTCCTAAACAGTGAATGCCCTGAAAATCTAAAAGTCCGATATGCCACAAGTGTTCTCCAGAAACACACACTTACTTGGTGGAACGGGGAGAAACAAACCCGTGGAACTGAAACTGCTCTAGCATTAACGTGGGCTGAAGTTAAGGAGCTCATGACTAAAGAGTTCTGCCCAAGAAACGAAGTCCGGAAACTAGAAGCTGAATTCTGGGAGTTAACCCAAGACAGTGGCGAGAACCTAGCATACACTAACCGATTCCACGAACTGAGCCTTCTGGTACCACATCTTGCTACCCTTACCTCCCGAGCCATCGAGAAATACATTGGTGGACTACCCATGCAGATTCAGGATACGGTGTTGGGAAGGAATCCTTCGACACTAGAAGATGCTATTAGGCTGGCTTAACCGATAATCATGTGAAAGCTGGTTCTTTAACCAGGAAAGGATCGAAGAAGAATACCGATAAATTTCCTAACGAAACCGCCAAAACCGACCAACCCGAGCCTTTCAAGAACCAAAAGAGGAAGGATAAATCTCAAAACTTTGATTTATTACCCCTGCTGTGCCAATTAATCAAGTCCCTCCAACTCGTCAACCAGCAGTAAACAACCAATCGCTGATGAAAAAGCCATACGCTGGACCCTATCCGCAGTGTAACAACTGCAATTATCACCATCCCGCTAACATACAGTGTCGTCAATGCACAAACTGTGGACGTTTAGGTCATACATTCAACATGTGCAAGAGTGCTGCTAAGGCTCCGACTACCGCACCTGTCTTTCAACATCCTCCTACAATTACCCAGGGTCGTGCATGCTATCAATGTGGTGATCCGAACCATTTTCGCAATCGATGCCCTTAACTTGTCATCCCGATTTCTACGACTCAAGGACGTGCTTTCAACATTAATGCTCAACAAGCTCAAGCCACCAATGATGTGGTGTTGAATAATTCTTGTCCTTGATTTCGTCTTCTTGATTTAATTCAAGATTTGTAATCGTGATTTCCTTTTGTTACATTGATGTAATTTGAAAATTTCTAAATTTCTAATTGAGATATTTTTCCTTTCGTTGTTAAGTCGAACTTTGAACCGCATGCACCGTGGGAGATACGAGTGTCCTAAATGATTCTAACTCATCAAAACAGGGGTGATTCCCTTACTTTGGTGATGATTCTATATTTGTTTCAATAAATGGTTTTCAATGATGTGTTTTATGAAATTTCATCCTCTGGGTTAGGGTGATTTCCTTATCTCGAGGATTGACTTCAATTATTCACTTTGGAACTTACATTTCACAAATGATATGATCTCATCAAAATAGGATTGAAACCCTTACTTTGGTGACAAATGTCAATCTTCGATTGTTTTCTTGAAGCTCAATCATCAAGATACGCGTGAAATTCATACCTTGATGATAATATCATTCTTATGGATTGTATTTTCTCAAATGAAACGACCTCGTCAAAGTAGGAGTGAATTCTAGATTTTGATGAAGAAGTTTATCTTGTCATATTTTATTTTTGTAAAACTTCATCGTTAAGATAGGAGTGAATCCCTCACCTTAATGATGAGTTACCTCGTCTTATTTTTATGGATCCTCAACAATGAGTTGGGATCGAACTTTTGATTGGTATGTTAGTAGTCATACCTTGAGAGTACACCATCAAGTTAGGGGTGAAAACCATACCTTGATGGCTATTCTCATTTCTTGATCTTCAACTTGTCAACGTTGTAATCAAGTGACGAGAAGCATGTAGTAACTTGAAGGGTGAAATAATATAGTGTTTCGACCTATCAAGCCAAAGCATGATCTCTGAACTTGAAAAGAGACCCGATCGCTTTAAGTTGATTTTGATTCCAAGTTTGGAGCATTTAAATTCTTAAATCGATTTTTTTTCCTTTATTCTCATGTTTTAACTCGATCTAGCTACATCAAACCATTTATTCCTTATCTATCGACTTTCATTGCGAGTAATCATCAAAACCTGTTTACGTGATGGTAATCTTCCTAAACAATCCTTTGTCAAGTAAAGATATTATCTCTGATCGCGATGGTCGCTTCATCTCTCGTTTCTGGAAAAGTCTCCAATCAGCTCTCGGGACTCAACTAAATCTTAGCATAGCGTATCACCCGCAAATCGACGGTCAGACTGAAAGAACGATACAGACGCTCGAGGATATGCTCCGGGCTTGTGTCATTGATTTCAGTGGATCGTGGGATTCTCATCTTCCGTTGATTGAATTCTCTAACAATAACAGTTACCAGACCAACAGATGTCACCATTTGAGGCCTTGTATGGTCTGAAGTTGGTAAATCACAAATTACTGGTCCGGAATTGATACAAGAAACAACCGACAAAATTTGTAAGATCCGTGATAACTTGGTCGCTTCTAGGAATCGTCAAAAGCATTATGCTGACAAAAGACGTAAGCCCATGGAATACAATGTCGGGGATCTCGTACTTCTTAAGGTATCACCTTGGAAGGGAGTGATTCGCTTTGGAAAGAAAGGGAAGCTAGCACCTCGTTACGTGGGTCCATTCAAAGTGCTCGAGCGAATTGGGAAAGTGGCCTACAAGCTTGAACTAACCCAAGAGCTCAGCAATATACATCCGACGTTTCATGTTTCAAACCTCAAGAAATGCCTCGCCGATAAAAATCTCCACATTCCCCTCGAAGAAGTCCAGATTGATGAATCTATGCACTTTATTGAGAAACCTGTGGAAATTATGGATCGGGAAGTCAAACAACTCAAACGTAGTCGAATATCGATTGTCAAAGTCTGCTGGGAATCTAAACGTGGCCCAGAATTCACCTGGGAACGTGAGGACCAAATGAAATCCCAGTATCCTCATTTGTTCGTTTCAACCTCCTCGTGAATAAAATTTCGGGACGATATTTCCTAAAGCAGGGGAGACTGTAACATCCGACCTATTTCAATTTGTAACCCGAACTCGTTTATATTAGTAAATGAAATCTATTCATTGAAAACACATTAATGTTGTCATTTAATTCACATTACAATCATATAGTTATTAATATGATTTTATAAAAAAATTATAAAATTATATTAGTAATTATGAAGTTTAAACAAAAAAATATAATAATAATATTAACAATATTAATAACAATAATAAAATGGAAATAATAAAATTAATAACAATGATAATAATAATAATATTGATAATAATGAAAATATAGGTTTTATAACTTTAAACTTATAACTAATAACTTTGTACATAAAATAAAAACATTACAAAATTCGGGGGGTCAAATGGTAATTTATTTAAACTAAAACAAAACTTTAGTTTTGTTTTGACAATCGTTATAAACCACAGGGACCAAATGTGAAATTTCTTTTTAAAACCCATTCCCCCTCCCCCCCCCCCCCCGTCGAACCACCTTCACCGCCGGCCAACCTCTCCGGCGACTCTCCGGCAACTGAAACAACCCCAATTAACGCAGTTTGACCAAACAAACACTCCCGACACATTCACGTGGGAGATTCGAACTCGTGCCACAAAAACAATTTAAAATTTGAAACGAGTGCGATTTAGAACCTGTTTCCCTCCCACGCGTTGTCGGCCCCTTTTACAGGCCACAGATCACTACGAACTTTAATAATCGAATTAACATCGCAATAACACACTTTAGATCGGTTATAACACTCCTATGACTTCAATTTCGTTCAAAACAATCAGAAACATTCCATTCGAATACACCCAAAACCGCGACCTGCAACTCCATTAAAGACCCCTCTCCGATCGATTTTAACCGAAATTGATAAGGGGCTATTGTTCCAGATCACCATTCGAAGCTAACCTTGAGTTTAATTTGATTTTAATCGTTGTTTGAGCACTCATCGGTCATACCAAAGTCGCGGATCTATTCTTGTTTAGTTCATCATTAATTCAATCATCATACGGATAATTGTTTACATCATTACACTCGATTTCATTAGGGGAACAAAAGCCCTATGATTTCAAATGCTATCAAAATCGAATTGGGGTACAATTGGTGGGATTCGAACCTAGGGCTCGAATGGGATTTGGGGGAAGCCGTTTAAGCATGTTTATAAACATTTGGAACCAAGTCATAATGCGGCCACGGCCTTTGGTTCATTGGTTTCTGCGCTCCATGTCCAACAGGAGGTCCCGGGTTCGAACCGGGCCACCTACACATTTTTTAAAAACCTTCTTTTTAAGCTTTAAAAATTCAGAAAAAATTCTAAAAATCATAAAAATATTTTTACAAATATTAAAAATTTTTAAAACCACTTAATTACTTTCTGAAATTTATTTTAATATTTTATTTATTTATTTTTATTTGTTTTAAATAAATAAAATAACTAATTATATTTTCTACCAATTTATAATTAGTGTATATATATAATTATACAATAAATAAATTGAATCCAATATATATACATAGATATATATTACCCAATTATCGAAACAACTTTTATTTGAATAAATTACATGTATATAATTTTACATAATCGTATACAATTTATAACTTATGTATATAATTAACATACAATATATAGTTATGCTTACTTATGTATAAATTTATTATATACATATAATTATGTATATAATTATACATATAATTATATATAATTACATAATTATATATAATTATGTATATAATTATACATATACAATTTATTAATAAATTATATATGTATAACTTATATGTATAAATTTCTATTAAATTCTAGACATAATCACTTTCAACAAATTCGTTTATTTATTTCAAGACATTCAAATTAAATAAATTATTTCATTCAAAACCCTAATGGAAACCCTAATACATTCTCAATTCTCAAATCACCATTATTCTAATTCGAGGCACCGTTTCTTAGGTTAATCATAAGGAAATCGTTGGTGTCTAATCTATCACATCCGGATCCTAATCTCATCAATCAAGTGAGTATTTATATCCCCTTTTTATATCATTTCTTATTTAGGGGAAATCATGTGATACAATATATTCAATCATGATATTCTATTATTATTTCATTCTAAATTCAATTCAAGACAGGTTATGTTATTACTTGCAACTATGTGAACATACTATGATAAACTGGACGACAGTAAAACCCTAATTCAATCAATCAATCCTGGTATCAATGGTAGATCTACTGGTTTGGATAACCCACCTCATATGGCTTACGAGTGGTGATTGTGCCAGAGGCAGGAGTCAATCTATGGTGTATGTGTGGAGTCTATTATATGCAAGTGTCAAGTCAAGGGGTTATTATTGTGTCAGTTTATCTATATGCTTACTATTGCAATATAAGTCTTAACGTTACCTTGTGAATTGGATTATTCTCAATCAATCAATCAATCTATATGTATACTCAAAACTGTGATTACTCACCAGCTAATTCGTTAGCTGACTTTATTTTCTCACATGATTTCAGGTTAAGCAAGTTAGTGGACTTCTACATGCTCATTTAAGACTCGGACTTAGTCAAAACAAAAGACAATTACTATTTGTGACTTTAACTGTTGTATTTGTATCTATTAAATTCATGCTATCCTGTAATCTGATTTTAATATTATTTCCACTATTAGACAATCATGTGTTATGAACAATCAATCATTCCCTCGTCCGCTCCGATGATTCCGCCGTCGGTCGGGGTGTGACACTATCAACTGTTCTGATTGATTAATAGGGAGGCACTTATGACCTGGAATAAGATACATAGGTTTAGGACCCGGGGCCAGATCAAACCGATCCTTAAAAGCCAAAGCAATGTGGCGCTTAATGCTGAGTGGGTCCGTAATCCAAGCGTTATTGATAAGCAGGCCATGAATTCTATTACTAGATATATTGCAGTTAATTATACCATGAAAAAACTTGGAGTTCTCGTCCCCCTCTAATGCCCATTTGGTCCTTGACTTCTGAATTAATTCAGCCTTCCTGGGTTTATTGGTACAAGAACAGAGAATCTTAGGGCGATTTGTTCTTCAGAGATAACACCATCATCCGCCAAACTATCTACGTATTGTAGTTGTGCTTTTAAACTTTCCAAAAGCCAATTTTCTTTTACCCTGTACTCTACCAACCAAGTTTTTATGCCATTCTTAACCCACTTGAATTTAGCGGAGAGTTACTTATCCGAAGGTCCAGAAAATTCAAAGGAGGTAATCAAGCTCCTAACAAAGTCTTTAAACTTAGAATTTGAAGCCATGAATTGAAAAAGCAAAACGGGAGAGGCCTAAAATTCGAGGGCACCGCCTTTAGAACGAGAGGAGTATGATCGGAATACCCTTCCCTCGGTAGAGCAGTGAGCTTCGCCCCTGGCCATCTATTGAAGAAGTTTTCGCAAACCAGCACCCGGTCAATCTTGCTAAGCTTTTTTCCCCCATTCCCAATATACGTGAACACCTGACCTCCCATCGCATACTCAAACAAACCAGCATCATTGATAAAGTTGTTCAAGTCGGTCGCTGAGACGGAGCAAAACTCCAAGTTGAGTCGGTCCGAAGGGAATCTGACCGTATTAAAATCACCAAGCAAGATGAAAAACCCCGTATTATGCGACATATAAAGAGTTATGTCATTCCACACTTCCCTTTTGGCAGTAATCTCATGTGGTGCATAGACGTTTATTACCGAAAGGGACATTTGTAGCCTAGGTATTACCCCGTGAACAGCAAGAAAGTGTCTTGCCTTGAATGACGATAGCTTATGGAAGAATGAAGGATCCCAGATGGATACCAGGCCCCCAGAGCGACCTGTAGCATTTACGAATTCAACATCAAAACGTGACCTACCCCAGAAAGTGTGAAATCGAATCTGTGAAGAATTCGCCATTTGGGTCTCCTGGATTGCCACAAATTGCACACCATTGTTTAATCTTAATCTCCTAACCCATCTCGCCTTCTCCGAGTCTCCATCTCCTCTAATATTAACGGTCAAGCAATTCGTTGATGACCTTTAACAACTCCCTCATTTCTGATCAAGTCCGTCAGTTGTTCTTCAAAACCTGTTAGATTAATCTGTATCAAGGAATTGACTTCGATCGTGTCCGCTACTTACTGTCTCAAGGCTACTTCTGCCATTTCCTCTATCTTTCTTTCATCCCTCAATTCATCCGCCATGGAGTCCTGGCACATGTAACATCCCACATCGGTTGGGAAGGGGAACGAAAGTCTCTTTATAAGGGGCTGGATACCTTCCTCATTGGACGCGTTTTAAAACCGTGATGGGGCTATTCTCCCCAAGTAGCGGACAATATCCAATGCGGTTTCCTGTTTGTTACAGTTGGTATCAGAGCCAGGGCCGGGCCGTTGTGCCAGCGAGGACGCTGGTCTCCCAAGTGGGGGAGGATGTAACATCCCACATCGGTTGGGAAGGGGAACGAAAGTCTCTTTATAAGGGGCTGGATACCTTCCTTATTGGACGCGTTTTAAAACCGTGATGGGTCTATTCTCCCCAAGTAGCGGACAATATCCGATGCGGTTTCCTGCTTGTTACAGCACACCTCTAAGCGAACACATTCAGGGTTAGACATGACGGGGGGGTCGGTCGAACAATCTACAGAGGCCGATCTGCGCGTTTCTTTCACTTTTCTTAGTAGTCCCCGCCTTGACAACAAATGCTTGCTCATTCTGAAACGAAAGGGATCTCTAAGTTCCTTGTTAAGGTTCGTAACTCTGCGCTTATGTTGATCCAGTGTTATCCTTCCATTTGAAGAAGCCTTAGACTTTCTGTCACACACTCCCGAATTTACTTTTGTTTTATCAGTGATTTGGCTATAATTGCCGACACCACATATCTCCTCAATTAAAGGTCCCAATGAAAATGGGTCGGAGTCAATAGGCTCACCCTCCTAGGAGGGCAAGCCCATAACATTATCTTGTTGTGTAGGGCCCAAAGAAGAGGCAGCCTGGGCCAACCCCACATTTTCCTTCTCTGCAAATTTGAAAGTATCCCCACTAGGCCCATCCAAGTTATTAAATGCATGCATTGGAACATGCAAATTATCAGCCGCCAAAGAATGTCCCTCATGCATGCTTTCATGCAACTCGAAAACTGAAAGCAACCCTTCATGTAACGCGTGCTCATGATTACATCCATAACTTGGTCTTGCTGCCATTGCCAATTCGAATTCCACATCATAGGTAGAATTCGAACAGACAGGTTGTGTCGAATTGTGGCTTGTGGGCGTATGTTCATCACGTTTGGAGCAAGACGATGGGGAAGACATTTCTTCCCCCAAGCTAAGACAAGTATTATTCTTTAGGAAACTTGGGATCCATAAAGTATCATCCTCCATAATCCATCCCTGATAACGTTGGTCATTATGATTAATTGATACCTCCCTGAAAATCTTCCCTTTATGATTTGCGAGAATAACTACTCTGTCAAAGGACATATTAGCACATACATTCGAGGTCTCCGACCTGTAAATGACTTTCCTACATTGCTCCCCAACGAGATTAATCATGCATTCATAAAAAAGGTGTGGGGGAATTCCCCTTATGGTTACCAAGCAATACGATCATCACCCGTAGGCATACCATTCCAGATTGATAGATTAGAGAATACCCCGTCCCACTTATTTTGTAGATTGAGATAGGCATGAGCCTCTTCTTTAGTCGAGAATGACAACAAAATCTTTAAGCCCCCCATATAACTGAAATTACATTCCGGCAGAGCACGCTTAGCGTTAAGGTACCCCGTAATATCATTCAAACAAATCACGTTGTATGCCGTCCCTAGAAGTGAAACATCCTTAAGGGGATGCACACTAGGAAGACCTCTGGGGGCATTCAAAGCAATAGTCGATAACGCCGGAAAGTCTTGTTTCTGATGTTGGCCCCATTCGGTCCGTAAGTGCATTCCACCGTTAGTGTTACTAGCCACCCCATCATGATGTAAAGGAGCTTTTGAAGAAGGAACTCCACTACCTCCCTCGCTTCTCTTAGGTCTTTGAAACTTGGAAACTGTGATCCAAAACGTCTTTCCATCAACCTTTTCCATCTCTAAGTCCTTCTGAAAGGATTGTGCATCCTTTACCCCCACAAAACGCAGAAAACCAAATGTTTTTTCCCCATTTATCCTTCTTGGCAGGTACAAACGCATCAATAAGGTTCTTGTGATGGTTGAAAGCTCTCCTTAACCCCAAGCTTGTACACCCATTCGGAAGACCAGAAAGAAAATAATGGACTTTCTCTTGATGTTCATACATGTTTTTGCTTCCTTTGTCTTTGATCCTCTGCTGCTCCTCATGCTTGCGTCTTCGAAGATCTTCCTCAGTCCATTGAGCTTCCTTTCCTCTTCCGCTCTTCTCTCTCGTGTTTTCTCTCCCTCTCTGCATTATTTTCTGAGTTTACCAACTATTAACTAGGTAAAATGAATGTACTTTCAAATTACAAATTAAATTATAAAAAATATTATATCATACCACTGGTGGCACCTTAGGTGATTGTATGTGTAAAACGGAGAAAATAAGAGAAAAGTTGATAAAAAAATTGACATTATGTTGATATCTAATACGGGGAATAACATAATGACTCCCTATAGCCTTAGGATTCACATTGTCGTCCCGGTTTCACCATATTCCCTAGGACTTCCAACTTTCATCAAATGCGAGGATGATGTTCCCGTATTCCCCAGGTCAAAATTTCAGATTCATTTTTTCCGATTATATGTTTTCTTCCTTGTATTTGCTCCCAACTTTGTATATATTCACTAGTTTCATCTTCATTTTAAAGAACCACCCGTCACTCATCACTAAACTCTCCACCTCACCTACTTTTCACCCTCCATCTCATCCACTAATTGGGAAAACTCCATTTGCCGTTAGTGAAGGTACTATTTTAAAAATAATATAAAAAATATTATGAAATGTGATCAAACCGTTTTTTCTCCTGGCTAATTTCTGTTTGGGTCAACAAAAGACAAAACTGATTTTTAATTGAACCGCTTTGGATTAGAAGTCAGTTTGTTTTAGGGAAGTGATTTGTTTGGTTCAGTTTTGGTTTGAAACCGGTTACCGTCAAACCGTTTTTTTGGATTCAGATTCACAGTGGGCTGTCGATTCCGGTTCGAAAACCGATTTTTTATCACCTCTACTCCTCTACTTGCTATACAACTCTGCTTTTAAGTACCTTTAAATATATATTGAAAGTCAAACTCATACTGTATTTTATATACATTTTAATAAAAACACTAAAATGAAACAAAATTTACAAAAAAAAAAGAGTAAATTACCATTTGCATCCCTGACGTTTTCCCATTTTAACCACTTGCATCCCTGCAGTTTCAAAGTCTCGATTTGCCCCCTAACGTTTCCTTTTTATCTCCATTTGAGTCCAAAACACTAACGGCGTTAGATTTTTCTGTTAACTTTTATAAAATGACAAAATTACCCTTATTATTAATTCACATACTCTTCATTCTCACCCTCACCCCTTATCATTTCTTTCTCTCTCTTTCTCCCTGTTTCTCTTTCTCTCTTTCTATTTTTTCTCCACAAGTCGATGGTGATGGGGGCTGCGATGGTGTTGATGGGGGCTGCGGTGGTGGTGATGGGGGTCGCGATGGTGGTGATGGGGTGGTTGCGCTGGTGGTGATGGGGGTCGTGACGGTGGTGATAGGGTCACGATGGTGGTGATGGGGGTCATGATGGTGGTGATGGGGGGCTGCGGTGGTGGTGACGGGGGTTGCGGTGGTGGTGATGGGGTCGCGGTGGTGGTGATGGGGTGGTTGCGCTGGTGGTGATGGGGGTGACCTTGGCCGCGACCTCGGCCGTTGTGTCGACGATGCAGGGGAAGCAGCAACACATCGCCACGACCTCGGCCGTTGTGCCGACGATGACCTCCCCCATCCGCCGCGCCGGAACCGAAAGCAGTTGAGGATGATGGCGATGATGGTGGCTACGCGATCATTTGCCGCTAAGGTTCCGACGGGGTTACCGCGGTACGTCACCACTGCCGCCCTCAACAACCACCACGTGTCTTTCTCTGCCTCTGATTCCGTCTTTCCTGCAGCCTCACGAGGTAATATCTGTTCATCTTCAACATTCTTTAACCTAGAATTTTCTAATTCACCACCACCTTGCATATAAATGCTCTCGAAATTTTTATCATTCACATGGGTTTCTAAAGTTGTTGAATAATCGGCAACGTAATTAGGTTTACTACTGTTGTTTTTGCTGGAACTACAACAGGTTGCTGGAAAAACCCTAAATTGGTCCCAATTTGGGGAAGAAACAGAAAAAAGGTTTGTGGGTTTGATTAATTGCGCATCAAAGACCCACAAATCGAGGGGCAGTGATATGGGTTTGATTAATCCCACCACCATTGCCCCTGGTGGTGATGGGGACTATGATGGTGGTGATGGGTGGCTATGATGGTGGTAATAGGGACTGTGGTGGTGGTGGTGGTGATGAGGGTTGTGAAGGTGATGATGGCTGTTGACATGGTAGTGATGAGGGGTAATTTAGTCTTTTTAACAATAATTTTAACTGCAAAACTAACGGTGTCAGTCACCCGGACTTAAATGGAAATAAAAATAAAACGACAAAGACTCAAATGGAAATAAAATGAAACGTTAGGGAGCGGATGGTAATTTTAAGACTGTAGGAATGCAAGTGGTTAAAATGAGCAAATGTGAAGGATGCAAATGGTAATTTACTAAAAAAAAAAAAAAGTTTGGTTGACGAAAGTCAAAAAGTGAAATGTATATTTATTAGGTGGCAGATTATTTGGTAAATGAAGTAGAGAGAACTGAGAAGGGGGCGAACCTAATAATATAATGATGGTTCTACAACCGTTGAAAATAGCAATAGCCAATAGGTGTGGTGTGTGTAGATATATAGAGTCATGGAATAATAACCAAACACCATACGCATTCGCATCTTTCACTATTCGCCGCCACCTTCTCACATTTCTTGTGTTTATAAGTTATCATCATCCGCATCAATATTTTCAGAATCAAACAACGAACTGGACGTCTTAATGTTTTGATGGTCGGACCGGTCGGATCGAATTTAATAACTGGATGACGTCATAATTATATATATAGTTTTACATATAGCTTAATATAAGTAATTTATGTGTATTTTATAGTTATATATAAAATTTAATATATTTTACGTCAAACACACTAATTTATGGTTCAACATCCCGTTTTACCCATTAAAATGGTCCGACCACCGATTCGGGACGAACCGGCCGGTCAAACCCCTCCAAAATGAATCGATATGAACCGGTTCGGCCACATGTCTGATTCCTCGTCGGACCGGCCGGTCCGATCCAGTCTCAACAACATTGATCCACACATACATGCATATAGCCATGCTTACATGGATGCATGAATACGGCTAAGAGGCTCTTTGATAACATTGTATTTAGTCATTAGAAAATATGACTGAATAATATGTAATATTTAAATCATTTTTTGACGGTATGTTAGTGATTAGTTGTTAGTATTGCCAAGTTAGTAATATTCGTCAGTGTTAATATTTCATAGACAATTAAAAAGTAACTTTTATATCATTTAACATATTTTTAAAACATTCTTATTAAAAGGTTTCATAAACAATTAAGAAGTAATTTTTAAATGAAACAAACACATTCAACCTCTGATTGATTTAAAGATAATTTCTTAATAAAATCATTAAGATGCTATCAAACACCTTCTAGAATTTATTAACAACCAACAACACGTGAATGTAGATGACATTTGATGAATTTCGAACTCTTACAAATGTGATGTGTGTTTAATATTTATAGTTATATGATTTGGTCATATTTAGAAGTAAAAAAGTGTGTAGAACAAAGAGATATCAACAAACATATAGAATATTTGGAGATAGTGGGATGAAAGTAAACCTATCACATACTCATTTTCCTTTCCTTTATTAGATAAGGAGATTGTTCGATTAAGAGGTTTTGTTAGGTGCATATATGCTCGTTGCTTCATAAATGGCTAGTCCATTTCCCTTTACACAATTTTCGTCACATGAACTTCTAAGAAACAGTACATGATATCTTGATAGTCTAGAAAACTGAATATTAAGCTTTGAAATATATAAATTACAGAATTCACTTGGTTCTAGATTCTTAATAGAGCCAAGTTTTACCTCATTACATGCCTCTAGCCTGTAGGATGTATCAATGTGTATTAGGAGTATTCTTAGATTTGGTTAGGTTGTAGTTCAACCAATTAAAGGCAATTTATCTCCAAGCTAACATGATATGTTCTATTGCACCCCATGAGGAGAAGATGATGTAGCAATGTGTATTAGGAGTATTACTATAAAGTTTCACATAGTTACACGTCCTATTACATTTGTGTTTTTACTATCCAAGTTTCACATCGTTACACGCTCTAGCGTGTAGGACATGTCAATGTGTATTAGGAGTATTAAATTTGGGACCATTGTAATTCAACCAAATTTAGAACTTTGTTAACTCTAATACATCATATATATTAATATTATTTTTTAAAATTAATACTCCATATATCATTGTTATATGCTTAGTACAATAAGTTACATATGGGCCATATGGCATAAGTGTTTTCTTATTTGGGTGGGTGTACAAATGACCGTTCCACTTAGTTGTGGATCAGAACTTTCGAGCCCAATAAACTTGAAGCCCAAGAATATCTAATATACATTCCAACCAATTTTAATCCCTTTCATACATACCTATACCGTATGTATGTATATAATACAAACTTGTGTAAATGTGTGAGTTATATAAATGTCTAAAGTTTTTCTTTCTTAGTAATTCGTTTTGAAATTATTATAGAGAATAATTAATTAACTAGTTAAGAACCTTTAAACAAATATGAGGGTTTATTTTTTTATTTCGTTTATTTTAGTTTAGCAATCTGTTTAAATATATAAATGAATAAGAGTGATGTAGGTGTTCGATATGTAATTAATTTTAAGAGTAGGGTTATACTAAAAAAGATGTTTAATTTAAAAAGCTTAAAAATGATTGTGGGTTTAACACGTGTCCTTCTATTGTTTTAAAGAAAAAGACATTTTGATCAATGTGCCAAATACGTCAGCTTATCGTGTCTTACACGTTCATTGTGTCATATATTTTACATCATTTGTTACGTGTATTAATCATTGTGTTTTACGTTTTAAATCATTTTGTGTTATTTTTTTCATTGTTTTTATAAATTATAAACTTGTTATTTATCATTTTGTGTTATTTATAAAATTATGAAAACTTTGTAAAAGTTGACCCAAAAATGTCATTTTCTTCTAACGACATGGATTATTTTGGTTAATTACTCATAATAACTATTTATGTTATTTGGACTTATATAAAGTTAAATACTTAAACATGTCAAGCTTAAATTTGCAAACCTCACCTTAATTTGTTTACGCCTTTAATTTTGATAACAACAATGTTTTCAGAACCAAACTGTAGTGGACAAGTCACCGGTCATAAAACTAGTCCCGCTGTGTGAATTTGGATTATTTGCATTTGAACCGGCTGGTTACCGGTCGAACTGGCATTAAAAACTCTTTATATGTTTTTCCATTTTTGATTGATTTATAACTTATGATACATATTTTAGTTAATTTAAGTGTTAATGTTGTGTTAAAACTAAAAAATATATTATATCTTCATATTTTGTTTTTAATTAGATATGCGTTATAATATTGTTTCTTATATACAACATCATCTGCATTTTAAGTTCAGTTCAATCAATCCAACCTGTTAACTTTTAAGACGAACGATTCAATATTCGATTATACCCTGTAAACATTGAGTATTAGTCCCAAGTTCCCAACGATCAACATCCCATATTCCCATGGAAGTTGAACTGATCACATTGTCAATATCAAGTCCCTCAAAATAGTACAACCTCTCCATCCTATAGTACAAACATCTAAAGCAACCAACTTTTAAAAAAAAAAAAAAAAAACCACCCCACTTCCCCACGTCAACCACCACCACCCTAATTTCCCTCCAAAACCCCACCACCACCACCACTATAAACACCACCACCACCACCACCACCACCACCAACACCATTATAAACACCACCACCACCACCATCAACAACAACAACAACAATGTCATCCACACTGTCACCCCTCCTCTTCACCATCACCGTGGCCGTCGTCATCACCACCGTCTCCGCCGCAGAATTACAGGTCGGAAACGCCGTCGGGTGGCGAACTCCGGCCACCAACGAATCTCAACTCTACAACGTCTGGGCCTCCAGACGCCACTTCCACATCGGCGATTCCCTCCGTCAGTTCATCTTTTCTTTAGACTTTAAATCTTCACATTTATTAAACACCCAACGCTGAATTTGATGTATGTGACACAGGTTTTCGTTACAAGAACAATTCAGTAGCCGTGGTGGAGAAATGGGGGTATTACCACTGCGATTCAAGCAACCCGATTGCGTTCTTCAACGATGGTGACACTTTGATCAATCTTGACAATGTGGGTATGATGTATTTCATCAGTGGGGATTCTGATCGGTGTAAAAAAGGGGTTAATATGATGGTGGAGGTTATGACTCCGGCGCCGGTGAGATACATTCCGCCGGAGGAGGGTTACGCCGCCGTGGCTCCGTCGCCGTCGCAGTTCTTGAGTTCTGTGGATTCGCCTGAATCTTTCGCCGGGGATTCTTCGTCAGATTCTTTGTCGTCTTTTTCGGTTTTTGTGTCTGTAACTGCAATTGTTGCAGGTGTAGGGTTGTTTGTTTTGATTTCGTAGATGTTTTAAGTTTTTTTTTTTTTTTTCTTGAAATGATTTGGGTTAATTGGTGAGTGTTTTATGTTCTTGAATTGTTACAAAGATTAAATTTTTATGCTTTCTTGATGAATGATGAATCTTACATGATGAATTGATGATATTATTCATATCTTTCATTCTTTCGTCGTTGTTAACAAATCTTTAATGTATAAAGTAACCAGAATTGTTTTATGTTCTTGAAATATTAATATGAGGTTAAATTTTTATGCCTTCTGATGAATCATACATGATGAATTGATGATGATATTCACATATTAGATTCTTTAACTGTTAATCAAACCTTTGATGTATTAAAGAAACTAAAATTAAAGAGAATTAATCATTTAATTTCTAGAAGATTCTATGAAAGCGGAGCTTCCAAAATCATGTGATGTGCTGACGTCACCCTTATCTTCATAAACCCTAAAAGTTTATAAACACAAACACTCACTTAAACCATATCTACTCTCTCTGTTATCTTCTACCTTTCAACCTTGTTGCAGATTCTCAGGTAAGCATTGCATTCATAATAAGTTGTTGATTTCAATCAATTGGGTCTTGAACAGTATGCTGTTCATCTTTTAACAATCCAATTTGCATTTTTCATCTGTTATCTGTCTACATTTGATGTTGATTTTTTGTATCTTATAGTGAAATTGTCTTCCTAATGATTAATCAATTCAATGTCTGTTCATACCTATTCTGATTACAAATGCGATTCTTGTAGTCTCCAGTCTCCACCTGTATTTTGATGTTCTTCTGACAATTTTGAGGATATTGATGTTGATAATGATGAATATCCATTGTGGGTTGGTAGATTTGCCTGAGTTCTTGATAAGGATTCAAGTAATTTGCTTTATGAACCTGGATATTTCTTAGTTTTCTAAAATGTGTGCATGGGCGCGTTCAATGCTGAACCAATTTGTACATAATCACAAGAACTGCAATGAGCACGTGCTAATCAAAAGTAGTAGAAGGGGCGGTTAGACAGTTACATTTCACATTCAAAGCAATATCTGTTTATGCGGTTCGTGGTTCTGTTATGTGTTGAGCTTCCCACTATGTGTATATGATAAGGAAATAATTTGTGCATTTAGTCTCTTCTAATCTTATGTTTTCTGTGATTAGTTGATTGAGGATTGCAGAAGATGGCATCTACCACACCATTATCTTCATTTTCTTCAATATCATCAAGTCCTCTGGGACACCGAAAACAGAATGTAGTTGTGCAGAAAAGATGTTCTCTCAAGGTTAAGGCAATGGCAAAAGAATTGTACTTCAACAAGGATGGATCTGCTGTTAAAAAGCTGCAGGTAACATACATATTAGCCTTATGTTTAATGATGAGGTGATGGCAGTTTGTGCTGATACGCGTGTGCACTTGTGTGTAGGCTGGTGTCAACAAGCTTGCGGATTTAGTAGGAGTTACTCTCGGTCCAAAAGGGCGCAATGTGGTGTTGGAAAGCAAATATGGCTCTCCAAAAATTGTAAATGATGGTGTAACTGTAGCTAAAGAGGTACAATAATAAAAACTGTAAATGATAGTGTAATTATGAATTTGAGTATATCATTAAATCGCGTACATGATGGATTTCTAATGTGTATGTAAACAGGTTGAATTGGAAGATCCTGTTGAGAACATCGGTGCCAAACTGGTGAGACAAGCGGCTTCAAAGACGAATGATTTGGCTGGTGATGGGACGACAACGTCTGTTGTTCTAGCGCAAGGGCTAATAACCGAGGGTGTTAAGGTAGTTTATAAGCGAAGTTTAAAAAAGTTTGAATGTTGAAGGGTACACATTGCTCATCATGAACTCTTATTTCACTAGGTGGTGGCAGCAGGTGCTAACCCGATTCAGATAACTAGAGGTATTGAAAAAACCACTCGCGCACTAGTTGAAGAGCTTAAAAAGATGTCAAAAGAAGTGAGTTCGGCTTAAGTTAATTGCTTGTTACATCTTTGGTAACCATGGTGACAAGATCTTGACCAACTTAACTTTACTGTTAAATTTCAGGTCGATGACAGTGAGCTTGCTGACGTGGCAGCAGTAAGTGCGGGGAACAACTACGAAGTGGGAAATATGATTGCAGAAGCAATGAGCAGGGTGGGAAGAAAAGGTGTGGTGACACTTGAAGAAGGAAAAAGCTCAGACAACCATTTGTATGTCGTGGAAGGCATGCAATTTGATCGCGGTTACATCTCTCCATATTTTGTTACTGACAGTGAGAAAATGACAGTTGAATATGAAAACTGCAAGGTAACAAACTAAAAACAGTAACATTATGTCTTATCATTCTTGAATATTGTTCTGTTTTTGGATCTTGATTGTATGTTTCGTGGGCGTAGTTGCTTTTGATTGATAAAAAGATAACAAACGCAAGAGATTTAGTTGGTGTTTTGGAAGATGCTATAAAGGGAGGATACCCGATATTGATTATAGCAGAGGATATTGAGCAAGAAGCTCTTGCAACTCTTGTGGTTAACAAACTAAGAGGTTCATTAAAGATTGCTGCACTTAAGGCACCTGGATTCGGTGAACGCAAAAGTCAATATCTTGATGATATTGCTATTCTCACTGGAGGCAAGTGGTTCTAACCCCAGCCGTTTCTTACCTGACCCGTAATGACATGAACACATATTATTATTTTTTCCGTATTGTTTCAGGAACTGTCATTAGAGAAGAGGTGGGATTAAACCTTCAGACTGCTGGAAGTGAGGTTTTGGGGCTTGCTGCAAAGGTGGTTCTAACCAAGGAGTCAACAACTATTGTCGGTGATGGCAGCACGCAGGAGTTGGTTAGTAAACGGGTCGCCCAGATTAGAAACCTTGTTGAGGTGCATTTCTATAAAACTCTAATTCACATCTTTTTCCTAAAATAAGCTCTGTTTTGTCAATTAATTACCGACTAAATGTGAATAATATCGCAGGCAGCAGAACAGGAATACGAGAAAGAAAAGCTAAACGAAAGAATTGCCAAATTATCTGGTGGAGTCGCTGTTATCCAGGTGGGGGCACAAACAGAAACCGAACTTAAGGAAAAGAAACTGAGAGTGGAGGATGCACTCAACGCGACAAAGGTTATGATACATACTATTCTTACATTATAGCAATTTGTTTTTGGGTTTTTATGGTCACTTTTAGAGCTAAACTTGGTTAAAATTTTTACATTCTAAAGGCTGCTGTTGAGGAAGGTATTGTAGTTGGGGGCGGGTGCACGCTATTGAGACTTGCTGCTAAAGTTGATGCCATTAATGATACATTTGACAATGATGAACAAAAGGTAGGAGCAGATATTGTTAAGAGGGCACTTAGTTACCCGATGAAGCTGATTGCAAAGAATGCTGGTGTTAACGGAAGTGTGGTGATTGAAAAGGTATTCTTCGTTTAAATTTAAACATTTTATGGTCACTACTAATTCGTTATCATCACAAAAAAGTTCATTTCTTTGGATAATAAGTATGTATAGTTGAACCTTCAAGAGCATAGGGTGTTGCTGTGGTAAGTGTTCGAGTCTAGCAGTATTGTTAGGTTTGAACTAAGCTTCCACTGATCTTCAGCCTTTAATCCCTTTAAAAGCCACCTGTCCAGCGCAAGCTGTCTTTTATCTGATCCCACTGGTTATTTGGTAGGGACCGTGAGTTTTTGGTCTCGCGGTTAACTAAAAAGAGTATGTTTGGTTGAGTGTTTAATGTTTGATTATCAGGTTCTATCCAGTGACAACTTCAAGTTCGGTTATAATGCTGCAACTGGAAAATATGAGGATCTAATTGCGTCTGGTATTATTGACCCAACAAAGGTAAGTTATGTGTCTCGTGGCGTTTTTGCTGTACAGTTTTTTTATTTATTACTTATAAGACTTGTTATATCTTGAATCGGTGTAGGTGGTAAGATGTTGCTTGGAGCATGCGTCATCTGTTGCAAAGACATTCCTTACATCAGATGCTGTGGTTGTTGAAATCATGGAGCCCGAACCCATACCCGCTGGAAACCCGATGGACAACTCAGGTATTTAAGTGGTTAATCAGAATATGTTTCTTTTTTATGTTTTCTTTTAGCAAACTTCTTAAAAAAGTACTGAGCTTTATGCAATTTTCCATTTGAGGTATTCATTTTCTTGGTCAGATAAAGGTATCAAACATTTTTTATGCATAGAAAATGACCTTTTAAGGTTTCCAGCCCATGAAAATCCTAGTAAGCAGATCATGTACATGTGGCTTGCCACGTGCACCACATGTAGGCGACAAATAGTTTTTTCTGTATGAAAAATTATATAAAAGATCAATACTTTTTTCCACGTGCACCACATAAGAAATAGTTTGATACAATTTACTTGACAAATAGTTAATACCTCTAATGAAAAATTATATAAAAGATCAATACTTTTTTCTGTATCTTTCCTTTTTTACTTTTGGGTTTATTATTTATATAGGTAAGCAATTTTTTGTCTTTGAAATAACCATTAAACTTTCAAAAATTTATATTATAACCCTCAAAAAACTCAAATTTTCATAAATATTGATAAAAACCCTCCAAAATATCATATAGAATTTTGATAAAAACACGCGAACATAGAAAAAATTTATGAAAACCTTCAAAGTTTTAATCTTTTCTATAAAACCCTCGAAACATTAAAGATAAAAAACCATGAAATGACGGGATCATTCGGCCTTCACTTTTCAGTTTTCAAGGTTGTTACCTTGAATCAAAATCTTGAAAGATGTCTTTTTCGGGGCCAAAAACGTTGTTACCCAACCAAAGTTGGTTACTTTTTTTGTGTAATTTTATTTCATGTTCGGTTTATCAAGACTTGTTTTGGTCAATTGTATGATAACATATAAACCGTCTTCACGACCAGGTTACGGTTACTAAGCCTGCTGCAGCTAGTGGATAGAACCTCATGAAGCCATGGTAGTTCTTTGCATACTTGTAATCACAAAAGATGTGCAACCAGCAGGAATGAGAAATATGCTTCCACCACCCATTTCTTTTAGCTATTTTTAATTTTTGTTATAACTTTTTACCTTTATTTTTTATGATTGTGGCATGTTTAATTCCATTATATTTAGAGGTGGTTGAATTTTGGCGGAAATGGTTTGTACGATCAAATTTATATTTAAAATTTTTTAAATGAGCAAGTGCATCACAATGAAAGCAAAAAGAGTAACATTGTGTGTGTTAGTATTTTGAAAATATATCTGTTAATGTAACATGCGCCTTAAGAAAAGGTTAGATGTAGTTTATCCTACTAGTTATATGTAAGAGCATTCACAATTCATTTATTATACTTATCCATATAGTTATACTAAAAATCACTAATTTTTCCCTCTATTTTTCAATTAAATAATCTTTTTTATACCTTTATCATTATTTTTCTTTCTCATCCACTCACAACCAATTAAATATATTAAAAATATTATAAAGTTTTGAATAGTGTTTCCCAAAAATACAAATCGAACCGTAAGTTTTTCATATTTTTCACTCACAACCATTTATAACCATACCATATTACCACATAATATAGAGAATACATTCACATCAATTTAGGGAACGGGCCGAGGATGCTCTAATATGTTTACAAATAGACATTCTGATGGTAAGTGATGTATTCTTTAACTAAATTGATGTGTATTCAAATCTTGTATAACATATGTTTGATGATTTTAGAAGTAGAATATGTGTAGTGTAGAGTAGATGTGTTTTACGATTGAATATCGCCCCTTTTTCTCCATCCGCTTCATAATGATGAAATGCTTTTATGTATAAGTATACAACTATATATCATTTCCATCTTTATTTAGGACCATCCTTAAAGCAAATTTTGTCATCCTACATATATAACTAACTAGATGAAAGGGCGTGAAACAAGAAGTAGCAATACTTTGATGGCCAAAATAAGAGAAACTAAAAAGCAACTACATATGAAAGTTTTCATTTCATATGTAGATAGTTAATATATTATCAATGTTTACACAAATATGGCTATTAAGAAAATAATCTTTTTTTCTTTTCTAGTAGAACAATGCAAGAGGTATATCTATATACACACATTTTGGATCAATTTTAACTTGTTTAATTGCTGGCTTTATATTTAGTTAAATCTTTAAAATCAACACATAAACTCATAGATATAACAATAAAAAAATGACGTAAATGAAAGCAATGACGAAGCTTTTAAGGGGCCCGGGGGCCGCGCCACCTGTTTTTTGACTCAGAATTGAAAATTTATGCGTATTTCGTCAAAGATTTTTATACGTATTAAATACGGTCCCTCTGATTTAGGTCCTGTAACTTTCAACCCCTATAAATGGTTCAAGTTCTGTCACTATATAAAAAATATCAAGATGAATAAGCTAAAATCGTCATCTTTATATTCAAAGTGGAGCATGTTATTTTATTAGGTGATGGATAATAATCTAATATAGAAGTGGAGTAATGGTGGTTATTTTTGGTACATTTACATATTACATCAAGTCGATTTGGTACTTTGACACTTATGAACAAGTTGACTTAACGGGCCACTTGACCATAAGCTACCCCAATGGACTAAAGTAAAGAATTAGACGAGAGTTATGCTTATAATAAAAACTTTTCTAAAAAAAATTGTTAAATATAAGATATTCACTCGAAGTAAGTATTTATTTATGCATACCATAACACTCAGTGACGAAACCAAAATCTCTTAATTAAATAATACATTCAGACGAGTTTTGAAAGCCAAAGGGTTAAGAGACATTTTGATCGTCATTTGGTTCTGGTATAGAGTAAGAGGTTGACTTTGTTCAAAATTTAACATTTGTTGCTCGTTTTCATTTTCAAGTTTTATAAGATTTTATCTTCATCTAAACTATTTTTGAATTTTCTTTCTATTAGGGCGGACAGGGCGGAGCTTGAGTTCACGTTCGGGTTGATTGGGTGACACTGCTGCCACCCACTCGGGTAGCGGCTTCATGTAGCGATTTTAGGTCAAACAGAGAGAATGTGTGTTTTTTGTTTGGGTTGAAGCCAAACGTGTGTGTGTGTGCGGGAAGTTCTTTGGGTTCCAACCCTTTTTTTGGATAATCAAGTTCTATCACATTTATTATGAAATATATCCATGTTTAAGTGTGTTAGTACCATTACTAAAGATTATATCCGGTGAATGAAACTATTAATTATAAAAAAAACTATTAAGAAAGATGAAATTGGTGAATTGACTTTTGGACTTTTAAGGTAACTTTGACCAAATGATAGTCAAATGAACTAAGTATAGTCTACTAAATCTAAGATTGTAACGACCAATTTTTTGACAAATATTTTTCCAACCAATTATATCGTGGAAGTTAGGTACTAAAAGTTTTTCTTCCTTTTAAAACATAACCATTAACACTCTTTAGTATCATAATTACTAGTATAGTATCCCATGTAATATACGGGTTGATTAAATAATATATGAAAAAAATTGTAATAAAATTTTAAAAATTATAAATGATATTTGTAAATAGGATATGATTGATTAGAAATAAATAAATAATTCAAGTAAAAATAATAATAATATCATTTTAAAATTTCATTTTATAAGATTATGTTTTTTAATTGTTTTTTTAAACATTCTGATCTTTTTTTTAATTTTATTTTGAAAAAAATAATTATCTTATGAAACTTAGAAAAAATGGTATTAAAATACTTCGTATTTAAAAAAAATTGTGTCATATATTTTAAAGTGCATTTTTCATTATAATATCAAGTTTTTAATTTTTACAATATTGATTTTTTTAATTTAAAAATGTTTTAATTAATATAATTACTATATATACTACTATCATTTATTAGAAAAGAGAGGTAAGAAAATGAAAACAAGAATGCTTAATATGTTGACATGTGACATCTTAAAAACCCTATTTTATTATAGGTAATAGATATGAATGGGTTAACTTTGTAAATTAGTAATAAGTTTTAAAAGTGTTCTAGTTAAGTCACTTAAGTTTAAAAAGTGTTCTACTTAGTGCTTAGAGCCATTTTGCTTTCATATTAACCTATATGTTAATAAATGAAGTAAATGAACAGTACCGGTACTACTTTTATTGCACAGTGTACAAATGCATTCAGCACAAGGCTATAACACCTGTGTTCCCACCTCTTTTATCACTGTCTTCATCTATTATCTAGAGAGAGAGGTAGAGACTTCAGGTTCGGTGTTGTTGCCGGTCATCGTGGTCGCCGACGTTGGCTGCGCCACAAAGGTATGGTGATGTGGCCGATCATCGTGGTCGAGGTGTCGCTGGTTCGTGAAGGTGGTGCCAGATCTGACCTCTCTCATGGCGGTGGCTCGGTTGATGAAGGAAACGAGTGGTGATGTACAACTGCTATTGCAGGGTGTACAAGTAAAAGTTGACTTGGTGGTTGTTCCCTCGCTGCCGGTCTTCTGTCATCTGGTTTACGCTTAGGCCCTTGCATGTGTTTAAAAGGGGTTTGTTGGGTCGTTTCAAATGGGTTTTCTGGTTGTGGTGGTGGTGGCCGTTCATTTCCGCCAAGGCGGGCCTCGGCTTCTGCACCGGTCACCAACTGGTGTTATCGCCAACGCCGTTGTGTCGTTCGTCTCTTTCTCCGTTGCTGATGTCGCTCTCGAAAAATAGAGAGAGGGGGATGGTTGTGGCGGTGGTTTTGGGGTGTTACCGGGAGGTATTGCTACCACCCTCCTCCCTTGACGACTGTGATCCTATTCTCTTCCCACGTTTCAGGATTCTTGTCAAGTTCAGCCCTACTTGCGAGGATTTTGGGGGGTTGCTGCAGTGTGAGAGCCTTTGCCTCTTAGCTGTTCGTTTCCGGTAAGTCAACCCTCCTATACCTCAGTGGTATTCTCTGATTTCGAATGCCGGCCAAGCGGCCAGGATTACAACCAAGGAGGGTTGTTAGAACTCTGATTAGACCCATATTCGGCTACGGAAGGCCCTTTTAAGGCATGGTTTCTGTTTGGTCGATGATAATGAATGTGAGCATTTATGAGATGAGATTTTTTGGGGTCTCAGACTCTCTGTTGTGTTGGGTTGTCGATTATATGCACGATGACGATGGCCCAAATCACTCGTATACATCTGAGTGCTAAAGGGTGCAAACATTATTCACTCGGGTTTTTTCAGGTATTTCGTGGCCCTTTTCAACCCTGCTTTCTGTTTGATCAATGAAGATGGGTGCGAACTCATTTGAGATCCGTGTTTAATCCCGTTGAGACCGTGATGCAGAAGGAGTGTAAGCCTTCGTTGTTTTGGCATGGCATCCGTGTCGGATGCAGCCACAATGAGGTCGCCTTCCTGAGTCTCCAAGCACCTTAAACAACTGTTGTTGATGCCATGTGCTTGTGCTGCGGTTTTGTTTACCATGTTAAATTGCGTTTGTGTATTCTTCCTTCTTTGCTGGTCATGTTAAACTTTATGTTGGGAATATTAAATTTTTTCTCGATGATGATGTGCAAGTTACATCAAAGAGTTATTTTGTTTTTGAATATACTTGTTGGTTGGTAAAGTCGATGATGTTTACGTTGGTCATCTAATGTTGTTGGGTGATACTTTCTGGGACCCTTTGTTTTGGTTGTTCTATAGCTGTGATGATACACCAAAACTGGTGTCGATTGTCTTGGTGTGGTAGCCGTTTCTGGCGTGCAACCACAACACAACCGACCATATCTGAGCCTCGCTTTCAAGACGCGTAGCGCGTGTAGGGGGATAAACACTAGTTATATTTCATTTATAAATTTTAACATGGTTTTCTTTTTGTTTCAACTAAGAAATATCTTTTTTCTTTTTTTTTCAATGCTAATATGGAACGATGGCAGGAATTTTAGGTTATTTTATTTTATTTTTTTAAATAATTTACACTTTTTTTATTTTTTAATATAATATCATATATTGAAAATTCCGACATCTATGTCTTCTCATTCGTTACTTTCTTGACATATAAAAATCCGATGATGATTTGATTTTATGGTTTAGTAGTCCAATTTGAGAAAAATATGCATGAGTGGTCAAATTAGGACATTTTAAAAACTTGATTACTATTTTCAGTATTTTGTGATCTTTTATATAAAGTATCCCAATCTCAATTTAAAGCTCATCAATGCCTGTACTAATTGACAAATTCATTTAGTAGATTCACACTAGTAAGAATTGAGCAAACCGAATTTATATTACAACCGTACCAACTTCAAATAAAGAGAATGTGTGTTCACGTCTATCCCAAACAATTGATTATCAATCTTTAATCTTCAACACGATCATTACCTTAGGAATTACTATGACACCCCGCCCAAGTCGGGTAAATGTAACTAGAAATAACATTAATTGTCGAATTTAATAAATTATCATATTTATTTTCCTTACAAAAGTTCAACCTCAATGCTATTACATAAGTCAAAAACCAATTGTTAATTGTCTTAAAATAATTGCGAAAGTGTATTAATATCTTTTTCATTCATCTTCTAGCTTATCTTCTTACTCTCTTCTCACGCTTCATTGGTTTCCTCGCTAATCTATTGTGGAAAACAATGTGGGTAAACGAGTATCTGTTAATTGGTCAAATGGTATTGATGAATGTCATAACGAATACAACTAGTAAAATATATATACATATACATACATACGTACATACAACTAATAATGTTTATAACACATTAGATAACAGTAACAAGTTACAGATTTCTAGTTACAGATTAACGAGTCACGCAGTATATCATTTCTTATCCCACCAATAATTGATGTCATCTAACATATAAATGCTCAAAGAGACTAATAAATTGGATTTATTCAACCCGTGTAATATATAAATTATGTTAACAATATTCATTAAAGCAATTACTTTTTATAAAACAAAAACCTACACACTTAATTCATTTAATTCTAAATATTTCATTTTAAAGTCTACCGCCAAACTTAAACCCTTAACAACTAACAACGTTGAGCTAAATGGCAAATGCGCTTTGGTACTTAAGCAATTACTTAGGTGCTGTTTGTTTTTTGCCAAAAGCTCTTCCCCACCTCTTCATCTGCGCGCACGCAGACGCGGGAAGAGCTTTTGAGTGCGCAGACTGTTTGATTTTCGGAAGACGTTTCATTAAAAAACGTCTTCCTGAGGTCTGCATGGAGAAGATGTGGACTTGCCACTTCTGAGATCTTCTAACCTCTTCTCCATCCTGAAATCCATCTTCATCTTCCCCATCTTACCTCTCCTCTCACCACCACCACCCCACCTCCCCATCTTACCTCTCCTCTGTTGCCATCTACATTCACTTCACTCCCCCTCAGCTCCCCCCCACCTCGCGCCCATCCCCACCTCGCGCCCATCCCCACCTCGCGACCCATCCCCACCTCGCGACCATCCCCTCCGCTGCCCCCCCACCTCGCGCCCATCTCCACCTCGCGACCATCCCCTCCGCTGCCTCCCCCACCTCGCGCCCATCCCCACCTCGCGACCATCCCCTCCGCTGCCCCCTCCACCTCGCGCCCATCCCCACTCGCGACCATCCCCTCCGCTGCCCCCACCTCGCGCCCATCCCCCTTCGTGACCTCCGTTGCAATCGATCAAACCTTCAACATCACCTTCGATTTTGTGTTAATGCCGGAAATTGCAGACGAACAGAGGTGCAAAATTGGTTGATTTGTTATATATGCATATGAATTGGTGTGTGGTTGCTTGATTATAACCTAATTTCTCGATTTTTCAATTTGGGTTTTGTGAGTGAGGCTGTCGAAACGTTGTTTTTTGCTTTTTTAGGAAGAAAGTTGGAAACGTTCAGTTACAGAAACACGCATAGGGTGTTTATTGAGGAAAAAGTTTGGTGATTTTTTTGTTATTATTATTACTAGAATGGGGGACTTTATTATTTCATATACTAGTCTGAATTTTGTGAAATGTTTAGACCGAAATGCTCTTAAAACACAATTATTTAATATGATTTGTTTAGATTTTTTTACAAGTTTTAGAGGAATGCATTTTTTCGTTATTATTATTACTACAATGGGGGACTTTATTATTTCATATACAAGAGTTTTGAGGGTGATAATTCTTGGGTTGGTCGAGGATAATGTATTTTGTTAAAAATAGGTTTAGTTTAATTACAGAATATTTCAGTATTCTGCAGATGTTAAAAAAACAAACAGTCTTTTTCTGGCAGACTGCAGACATTTGGTCCACCTCTTCTGCTGCAGATGTCTGCAGATGTAGTCCGCAAACTGCAGACGTGGTCCGCAGACTGCAGACGTTTTCCTAAAAAAACAAAGAGCACCTTAATTAATTGTGTTTCAATAGCACTTCTAATCAACATTTGTCTTGTACCCAACCATAACTAATTTTTTTTTAGCTTCCTGTTTTGCTTTTAACTTCCCATCATCAAGAATATTATTATTATGTGGGGGACAATGATTATGTACTGTCTTCTAATGTTTATATAACTTTTAATATTTAAAGCAACAAAGTCGATTTTATAATTGAGACAAACTAAAAGCTAGAAGATCCCAGAAACTATACAAATGTCTAAAACAATTTGTTATTTTCCTAAGATGACGTTGACTAATAATTAAGAGTTAATTATATGGTTTTTTCTAACGGTTGAGAAGAGTAAATTATCTTTTTCCTCTATGTGATTTGGTAATATTTGTTATTTTTATTAATTTTTTTTTGCATTTGACTCCTCAAAGTTTGAAAAAAATGCCATTTTCATCCAAAAACATGAATTTCATGAAAGAAGTTTTATTAGCAACATGTAAACATAGATTAGGTTTTCGCTTTTATATGAAAATTTACATAAGTACCATTTTAACAATCAATATTTAATATTTTAAATTAATGAAGCTAACATTTTTTGATAAAAATTATAAAATTTTCAAACCTTGTGAAGCCAAATGCAAGAAAAAATATTATTAGATGAAAATGACGAATGTGATCAAACCATAGGAAGAAAAATGACAACTTATTTTCTCAACCAATAGGATTGTGCAACCACTCAACCAACAAAACTATTCTTATTAATAAACCACAAATGGAGGTAACTAACTATACTATAAAAACTCATCTCCTTATTCTTCTTGTTACTTAGAAAATAAGATTGTTTCATAGAAGACTTCACCTTAGCGAGTCGACTCTATCCATTAAAAGTTTAAAACTCCCGACATTTTAGAATCAAACATAGTGATATCGAGCCATTTACCAACCGAAGACTGCGTTCTCTCCATCAAGATGCAATCCCTAAGCAAATGGTCAATAGTCTCTTTCATTATAAGAAAGAAAACAAAGCAAAAGAAACATCTAAACCTTTACTATAAGAGCTCAAACCCCTTTATTCGTGATACTTGACGAAGAAACTTGATTTAACAAATTTAGAAAAGAACTCAATTGACAAGCTTCAACCTCTCCACTAATAGGACGCCTCCATTTTTATGACATTGAGTAGTCTACCCTCGATCAATTATACGACATTCTTTCTCCAATTCTACGACATTCTTTTATTATAAGATAAAGAACAAAGTAAAAGAAGCTATTATTTTGTGATATATGGCTCCTTCCAAATCCAAACCTCATTCCAAAAACGATACGACATTCTTTCTCCAATTCTATGACATTCTTTTATTATAAGATAAAGAACAAAACAAAAGAAGCTATTATTTTGTGACAAATGGCTCCTTCCAAATCCAAACCTCATTCCAAAAACGACACGACATTCTTTCTCCAATGCCAAGGAACTTTTCACCTACTCAGGCATATGAGATGAGAACATGTTGTAGATACCAAGAGGTCTAAGCACAAAAGAAAGGAGCAACGATCGATCACCTATCGAAAGCATATTTCCCTAATAGCTTCTTCTTGAACTTTTCAATAATTGGCTCCTAACCTTGAACACGATTCACATCAATCCCTAATGGATTACACAAAGAAGTAAATGGGAGCTTCTTAGTACAACAACCAGTAATAAACGCAAACCACTCAACCTCCTCAAATTCCACATCTTCTCCAAAGAGTCTCTATTTGTGGCCATTTAGTTGCATCAATCTTAAAGCCAAATAAATGTAGTTTAGGGTCCCTAACCATGTTCGGCAAATTGATAAGGTTTCAATCCCATATAATCAGAACATAAGCAGCAAAGAAAAGACGAGATAAATTAGTGTTATCTTTACTGACTCTAGCAACTTCTAATTTGATATGAACTCCCTTTATAAATCATGACAATAATAAAAAGTAAAGGCGACAATGGATCACCCTGCCTAAGACATCTCCAACTGGATTTCACAAGGACAATCGTTAACTAAAACCGAAGAACAAACCGTTTCCAAACATGCCATAATCCACCAATCTACTTGCACCTAGAATCCATAAAATCCACAATTCTCCTTGATGGGGAACCACCCCAAATGCAATGCAAGTTAATGTCAAAGAAGTAAACAACCTGAATATAACATTCAGTGAGTACTACCATAAACATGTCGAGTGATAGGTAGAAGCCGTGGTTAGGATAGTGTCAAGTCGTGGCCCAAATATCAATAGAGTGAACAAGTCACCACAATAGGCAAAACAAGAAAAGGGTGTACCCTATTTGCGGCTCGTACAGGGTGTTACCCATCTGCGGCTCACTATAACAATTATTATTATTTTTTTCTTCTAAATCAATCTGCACTTGGTGTGCATATGTGGTACCATACAAGCAGCAAGAAAACTACTAACATACAGTTTAGACCCAACTAACTGTTGAAAGGAGTAAAGATGATTTTCATTGCCTTCGTAATTATGATTTCAATGATACTTAAATAGACTCCCGATTATACCTAACCATCCACTAATTTAGGCTAACCATTAACAACTAAATCAATACCAAATAAAATAAAATATGCTCCGCTAATATTCCCCCTCAGTTTGAACGTGGATTGGGCGAAACGTTCAAGCTGGAGCGAAAAGACTCGAATAAGTATCTTGGAAGGCCTTTGGTGAAGATGTCAGCATATTGTGATGAGGAAGGAACATGAAGGACATGAATATGACCAATCTGTACTTTCTCACGAACGAAGTGAATATCCATCTCAACATGCTTGGTATGTTGATGTTGAACCGAGTTGCCTGAGAGATATACAGCCGAGACATTGTTGCAGTATACTATGGATGCTTTTCAAACTGGAACCCGAAGTTCTAAAAGGAGATTTCGAATCCATGTAGCTTCAGCTATAGCATTAGCCACCCCTCTATATTCAGCCTCTGCACTTGATCTTGAAATCGTTGGTTGACGTTTAGAGGACCAAGAGATGAGATTGTCCCCAAGAAAAATGCAATACCCGGATGTGGATCTCTGAGTGTCAGGACACCCACCCCAATCAGCATCTGAGTAGGCAACTAAAGAATGACTGTTGGAGGCCGATAGGCGAAGGCCTAAATTGATCGTTCTATGCACATAACGCAGTACACGCTTTATAAAGGCAAGATGAGGTTCTCGCGGGGCATGCATAAACAGGCAGATTTGTTGAACAGCATAAGTAATGTCCAGGTGAGTGATGGTGAGATATTGTAATGCGCCGGCTAGACTTCGGTACAGGGTTCCATCTTGAAGAGGCTGGCCATCCATTGCACTAAGTTTGGAGTTGGTGTCAACAGGAGTATGACATGGTTTCAATGCTAGCATGTTAGCCCTATGTAGGATGTCCCTAGCATATTGAGATTGCCCAAGGAATAAAGAATTTACGTCTCGTGTCACGGTGATGCCAAGGAAATGATGAAGAGGACCCAAATCTGTCATTGCAAATTCTTTGGAGATTGCTTTAATGATCCGAGACAATAGGTCCGGGTGGTTCGCTGTGAGCACAATATCATCCACATAGAGAAGAAGATAAGCGAGTTGGTTACCATTATGATAAATAAACAAAGATGTGTCACACTTGCTACTGTGAAACCCCAAAGAAGTGATAAATGAGGAAAATCTCGTGTACCATGCTCGTGGTGCTTGTTTGAGACCATATAGGGACTTGTTCAACCGACACACATGATCAGGAAACTATGGGTTTGCAAAGCCGGGTGGTTGGTTCATGAACACTGTTTCTTGAAGGTTCCCATGCAAAAATGCATTCTTCACATCTAATTGGTGAATAGGCCACGAGTTTGATACGGCAAGAGACAGTACCGTACGGATCGTGGCGGGTTTTACAACCGGGCTGAATGTTTCGGTACAATCAATACCAACTGTCTGAGATTTTCCATTGCAAACGAGTCTTGCCTTATACCTGTCTAATGTACCGTCTGCTTTAAATTTATGGCGAAACAACCATATGGATCGAATGACAGGATGATTTGCTGGTCTCGGAGCCAATTCCCATGTATTATTAACCTGCAAAGCACTAAATTCATTGTTCAAGGCACGAAGCCAGTTATGCTCCGTTAATGCTTTAAGATAGGAAGTGGGAATGGGAGAGATGTTGGAGGTGGCGGCAAGGTTGTACCGTGGGTTTGGTTTGAGGATTCCTGTTTTGGCTCTAGTTTGCATGGGGTGGGTATTGGTGACGGTTGTATTTTGTTGTGTAGGGTTTTGGGTATTGGTGAAGGTGTTCGAATGAGTTGGGGAATTAATTGGGTTACTGTTTTGTGGTGTTTGAGGGGCATTGATGTTAGGTATGGTGGGTGTGGGCTGTAGGTTAGGTGATGTAGTTTGAAATGGGTTGGCCGAGGGGTTTGGGGTATTGACGGTATTGTTGTGGTTAGTGGAATGAGTGGTTTGGGTGGTGGATGTGGGAAACGAAGGTGGGAAAAATTGAAAGAAATTGGTGTCATTATCAAGAAAGTTGTAGGTGGTGGATAATGTCGGGTTTGAGAAAGGAAAGATTGTTTCGTCAAAGATGACGTGACGGGAAATGTGAACTCGATCGGTGATTGGGTCATAACAACGGTATCCGCGGAAGTCCGAGGGATAACCGAGAAAGACACACCGAGTGGACCGTTGGGAGAGTTTGTTGTCTTGGGTGGCCGACATGTTGGGGTAACAAGCACACCCGAAGACACGGAGGTGGTCGTAGGTTGGTTGACGAAGGTAGAGTGCAAATGCGGGGGTTTGAAAGTGTAAGCGTTTGGTTGGTAGGATGTTGTGAAGGTAAGCGGCCGTGTGTAACGCTTCCACCCAAAAATGGGGGGAGGTGAGCATGGAAGAGTAGGGCTCGAATGATGTCGTTCAAACGACGAATCATACGTTCAGAACGACCATTTTGTTGAGAGGTTTGGGGTACATGAAAAATGAAAAAGTAAACCATGTTGAGTAGCAATGTTTTTGAAATTATTATTGTCAAACTCACCTCCGAGATCACATTGAAATGTTTTAATGGATTTGTTAAATTATGCGTGAATGAGTTTATGGAACTTTGCAAATGTTGTGAAAGTATCGGATTTATATTTAAGCGGGTAGACCCAAACATAATTAGTGTAATTGTCAAGTAAGACCATATAGTATTTATAACCGGAATTACTTAGAATTGGTGACGTCCAAAGATCACAGTGAATAATATCAAATGGTGCATTAGTACATGAAACAGAATCACTAAATGGTAACCATTTGTTGTTTGACAATTGACACGAATGACAAATAGAAGAACCAACGGTTTGATTACATGCATGAATAAAATAACGATTAAGATAGTTGAGCACATTTGCCCCGGGGTGTCCAAGACGGTCGTGCCATGGAGTAAGTGATGAAGATGACAGCAATGAGAAGGTTGAATTGGTGAAAGGATAGAGATCGCCCAAACTATTATGTCGGGAAAGGTGGCGCCCATCCTTGAGATCCTTCACAGTAAAACCATATGGATCAAATTCAACAGAAAGATTATTATCAGTTGTAAATGAACGAACAAAGATTAAATCTTTAATAATTTGGGGTGAGTGAAGAATTTGGTTTAAGTGGTAGGTTTTGTTGGGGAGTTGAATAAAGCCTTTACCGGAACCATTAACCGATAATCGTTGACCATTCCCGACAAAAATAGGATTTGTAGGTAATAAAGACGGATTAGTTATTTTACCTGGATCAGACGTGATATGAGAGGATGCACCGGTGTCCATGTACCACTGTGGGTCACTGTAGTTCAAGCTCAAGGCTGATATGGCTGATCCAATATCGCTAGGACTAAGGGCATTGTTGTACTGTGGGCCGAAGCCAGGTGGTCCAATAAGGTGAGCCTGGTGACCGAGTTGGGCCTGCTGTTGTTGGTACTGGGCTGGTTGAGACGGGTAGGTAATAAAGGTGGTTGCCATTGGGTAGGATACTGGGCTTGGTGATATAAGTGTGGGCCATTAGTAATATGATTTGGGGTTAGGAATTGGGCTTGTCCCCATTGCTGGTAACCACGGAACATATAGTTTCCAAGGAATCGGCCACCACCACCACGAGCTTGATTCCGGCCACCACGGGATACTTGACCACGGCCCCTGGCAGCTTTAACCGGGTCATAGTGTTTGCCTTTGTAACCATTCGGGTAAGGAGACTTTGGTGTATCCGAAGAGAGTTGGTTTGTGTTGGAATGATCATTGGCTGGAGGGGTTTGTGAGTTAAGAAGAACGGTATCCCGGGTGTTTCCTGGTCGTGCCGATAAACGTTCAAGTTATGCTTCAATCATTCCTCGAGCATCGTCCCATGTTGGTGTGCTTTGATTGATGATTGCACCGATAGTATCGTATTCTGCCGGTAAACCCCGAACCATCTGAATTACTAATCTATTGTCGCTGACTGGTTGGTCGACTTTACCAAGTTGGGCAGCCAATTCTTTGAGTGTTTGGCAGTATTTGTCAAAGGATGAACAAGCGACCAACGTTGTATTGGTGAAATTTTGTTCTAAAGTTGCAGCCCTGGCGTGTTTGTTGTTGATGAAGATCTCTTGAAGCTTTAACCATGCATCTCTAGCAGTGAATGTTTCTTCGAGGACCCGTCCTAGGATTTCGTCTGAGACGGTATTGTAGATCCAATGTAGGATGAGGGCATCGAGTTCAGACCATTCAGGGTAGGAGGGGTCGGATTCAGGGGGTGGATTTTTGGTGCCGTCTATGTGGTCAAGAACTTTGTAGGCCCGGGCATGAAGCTTGAAGAGCTTGACCCATGCAGAGTATGTGACAGATTTGCCATCAAGGGTTTTGATTTTTGTAGTTATATTGCCAACGGAATAGGTTGTATGGGAGCTTGTTTTGGGGGGGTTATTGTTGGATGTTTCACCTTCTTCAGCCATGGTGGAGTTTTAGTTTTGACAGCAGTAGAGTTGGCCGAAGGAAGAAAAAAAATTAGGTTTTTACTTTGGCTCTGATAACCATGTTGAAAGGAGTAAAGATGATTTTCATTGCCTTCGTAATTGTGATTACAATGATACTTAAATAGACTCCCGATTATACCTAACCATCCACTAATTTAGGCTAACCATTAACAACTAAATCAATACCAAATATAATAAAATATGCTCCGCTAATAAAGAGGATTTGTAATGCTAACTTCATCTTCTTTATAGTTTTAGGATTTCCGTAACCTATTTTACTTGCACTCAAGATGACGTTCGTAAACATGTACAGTGTAGCGGATTTGTGTCGGTACCTTGTGTCAGGACCATAGTCGTTAGTCGAAAATAACAATGTTGTGTTGGAGTCGACCAGCAAGAATATCTAGTTCTACAAATCAGTTATACGTTTTCTTTTTATTTTTCGTTGATGTTAAACTTAACGAACCATGAGGGAGAACATCGAATTGGGTTAGGAAAGTTGCCTTGGATTGTAAATGATGAAACCGTTCGAGTATGAAGGCTTGAGGGTTGAATCGTCGTCGTCAAAACCTTTCTATTCGTGATAAAATTGACGGTAAGAGCCATCCAAATCGAACCAAAAACAATAATTACCATATTTAATAATCGCAACGATCCGAACGCGTATGTGAATAAAAACTACATAGTTGGATGGTTACCTTCTAATCGTATGAAGAAAATCTGGTTCAACCAGGGCTGGTCGGTGATGAATGACGTCAGTGCGATGGGCTCGGACGGTAGCACAAAGTCGGCAGAACAAAGAGGAGGTTGCGATCGATGAGATGGTGTTGTACTAATTATGGATTGCTAACAATTGGGTGTTGAAGCACACAATGAAGAGAACCGTAGATATGGGTAGTCGGTAGGTCTCATGAAGAGTTTATTGGAGTTTTTAAACAACATGGGGGAGGATCTGATGCTTCACTTTCGATTTGTTTGTTATGCTTATAAGAATCAACAAATTGAATATTATTATTATTATTATTATTATTATTATTATTATTATTATTTTAGATAAAAAGAAGGAATCGAAGGGATATATCGATCTGCATGTGGTTTATAATTGATGGTCATCACCATGATTATATTAATTTTATAATTATTATTATTATTATTATTATTATTATTATTATTATTATTATTATTATTATTATTATTATTATTATTATTATTATTATTATTATTATTATTATTATTATTATTATCCAATCGACGAATATTTTAAAATATGCTACAATCTGAAATGATAGTTGACTCAAGTCAACTATAAAGATAATGGGCATTTTATGTTATGTGAAAAATCTTTTATATCAGAAGAGTATGAAACTTTCTGTCCAAAAGGATTCAAACTCGGAAGTTTGACGGCTAACCACCCAAAAATAGAACCAAGCTCAGATGTCTCTACATTACCAACCACTATACATATCATTCTCAATCAATAAATAGAACACACTTAAACCTCCTAACTGTAATGCTTACTATTCTCTCTAAACTTCCCTTTTTATTTCTCATACAAATACTTATTCCCACACCAGAGGTTGGTCATGGGAAGGAAGAAATATCTTCTGCTCATGACGAGACTCACGGTGTTATATTTGTCTTGCATATAGCGTCCCAACCCAAGCCTATTCAAGCCCCTGCCTGAACTATAATGGTGACCACATTTTGTAGTTTTACTCGACCCTAATCTCTTGGTTAAGATTTGTGTATAAACACTTTTCAAATAATTCTAGGTAAAACAATCACAACCCTTTTCAAAAAATATATTAAATAAAAGTAATTGTTTTTTCTGTTCTTATACCATTCAAACATATCATTAATAATAATGAGAATACCATCTATAATTTAACTATCCTTAATAAATACGGATTGTTCCAAGCTAACATAAGCAACAACCTTCATTAACCTATTAATCAACAGTGTGATAATCTCACTTTAAGCAAAATATTCAGGCCGGATTGAGCCAGAAAGTTTTCTCAGTTATGGCCTTATGGGTGTCCTTTTAAGGGAATTAGGGTGTGGTCCTGGGTGTAAAATGAATAGATGATCCTCTTTAAAAAATGGTCATTGCAGTTAAAAAAAAACAGTGTAATTATCTGATTAAATGGTTTTAATTCATCATTCTAAAAAATTACTCATGCGCTCCTTACTGTTTGTCCATTTATAACATGTTTTTTCTTTTACCTGGATGGATGTTTATTTTTAGCTTTAAAATCGAAAATTGTAAAATCGAAAAAAAATTATCGTTAGATTCTTTTTATTAACAAATTAAGCAGGAATTTGACTACAACGGTACATAACTTGCGATTTATTTTTATATTCTTCCAAGTAGAACATTAATTCAACTCTAAAATCATGAATAAAACCAAATATATCTTCAAATCATAAATGCCTAAAAATTCCTAATGAAAGTTCTTTTAGTAAATCCGTATATTTATCTACTTATACTTCTAAACTATACCTTTTTCTAGTCTATCCATTACAAGAACTCAAACCCTTATTTTTTTTCATACGTCACTGACTTTAACCACTGTGCTACCAAACCATATGGGTTCTAATAATAATTGACCAGTTGGTTGCTTCCTAATATTCCAGTTGTGCTCATTTTGCAAATGTATTTCTGAAAACTCAGGTGGTGACTGGTAAGTAAGAATAATAGATGAAATAAATTAATCATTATGAGGGAATGAAAGTTTCTATTTATGGATGTCAATGAGCAACTTCGCTTCATATAGAAATATACACTTTGTATATATTGGTGTATGATTTTAAGGATTCAGCTTATATTTTAAGTGAAAAGTTCAAATACAAAAGGGAACATTATGTAAAAAGTGTGAGAAGCAATCGGTGAGTGACACGTGTCATAATTTTAAAAATGGAAGGAGGGGTATTTTAGGAAGTCTAATTTATTAAGATGAAGGTGTGGGATATATCGACTTTTTCTGTACGATTGAGGTTTTCAACAGAATTTTCAATTTATCGTTGAAGATTCAAACGTACGAAGTTTCAGCTTACATCAATTTCAATCGTTGAAGATTCAAACAATTGAATTCATCTGTTGAAGATTGCTTTACATCAATTACTTCACTGATGTCGACGAGTGATCATCAGTTTGGTACGAATGAGGACGATTATATACTGTAATTGAAATAGTATGTTAATTTCCGTACTGTAATTTTGTCGTTTTGATCATCGTTGTGTCTATACTGTCACACCCTCAAATTCCGGGTCTGGAATCTATCACGGTAGTTACACATGAGATGCAGTTATCTATATGATAGTTTTTAGATAATCATTACAATAATGTTCAGAGTAATATTATGCGTAGCGGAAGTAAATATAGATTGTTTCATGACAACATGTCTTAATCATATTTCAGATAATAATCAATAGGTATCTTGAGCTCTTATATGATCCTACGTGCATATCCATAAGCTCCTAGTAGATACCTGAGAATACATGTAAATCAAGTGTCAACACAGGGTTGGTGAGTTCATAGGTAAGTAAAACATAATGATAAATCATCAATTATCCTCAATTAGGATTTACTGTAAAAGTGTGAGTTTAATTTACTCACCGGTATATGAATAGCCTGTCGGAACCCTTTTATATTAAGGTGAACTCGCTATCCCACATACCTACTATGTACAAGCCCAACAAATCCTACACATATGATTTGTCCATGTACCATAGTTTAATATCATTTTCATGTGTATATTATATTTTCATAATAATTTCAAATCAGAGGGAGCAAATCCTCCTTTACATTTATCCTCATATGGGTTGTAAATGGAACTATAATGCAAACTATATAAAGTGCACATCTGCCTTCTCACTACAGAAACAGTCATCCTGAATGACATCAAGATCTTTGTGCATCTGATATGGATCACATGTCCATACCTTTGTGGGGGTAAGTCACTCCCCGATAGTACTATCCAAAAGATCCCTGCTTATTTATAGTCCAGTATACAGAGAAGGATTTTCATAATAACCATATGTAATCATAAATGTGATTAAATTATTATTTAACATAATACACAAAATAATTTGTAATTTCAATTACAACATGTATTCCAGCCCCAAAATATTTAAATGATTAAAAAGGGGAATAGTTATGAACTCACCTCAGTTCGTGTGTGGTGTTGACAAGCTAGTAAATTCCTGCTAAGGAATTATATTTCACGTAAGCAAACAGATATAAATCTAAAACCTAAATAAGTTAGATCTTGAACCTGGCGTTCAATTGATCTAGGGTTTGGTTTTCTGGGATTTGTTATAAACATTAAATCATTTAATTATTTTTGTTAATAATTAATGATTTATATAAAATTTAATTAGTTTAATAATGATTTTGACATATCATTATATTCTAATTAAATTATAGGCGTTATATAAACATATAAGTTTATATTTAATTTTTGTAAGATTTTATAAATATTTAAATTTATAAAATTTACTTTGTATTTATATTATCAAAATAAGTCCATAAAATATTATAACATCCATTAATAATTTGATGATCTAATTTATTATTTGGAAATCCATTTTTATATGGATAATAATTTATAACACATGTAATATTTATTTTCATAAATAATTTAGGCTTTTAAATAATTATTTTTCTATAATTATTATGATTTATCATTAAATAAAAATGATATGGGGTCTAATTAATGGATTAATACTTTAAATCATAATTTAAAGTCTATTTTTATAAAAATAGTTATTTATAACATTTTTAAATATTATTTTATAAATTTTATTTAAAGTGTTTTTGAATAAATAAATTACAGAAAATTAATTAATGGTGTTAAAAATAAAATATGCTTTTAAAAATTATTTTATGATTTTTAGTAATTTTTATTTATTTTTTAAATAATCCAAAAAGGATTTAAAAAAAATATGGGAGGTGCACGGTTCGAACCCGTGACCTCCCCCCCACACCCCTGCGCACAAACCAGTGAGCCAAAGGCTCCATATCGAACAGAACACGGACCCGATTAAATTTAAACACAATCCCGAATGTTCATCCCCAATTCAAGAACCCTAAATCACAATCGATCAAATTGAACAGGCAATCGATTATGATAATGGATGGAATCATGGGGCTTTTGTTCCCCATGATAAACCGATCTAATTGATGTACTTAATTTACCCGAAAGTTGTCTGATTGATGATGAACACTGGATGAACGAGCCGCGGTTCTTGTGGTGTTGATTTGGAAATCAAATGGTGATGTTAACCAAATTCACTTCACAGGTAGCTTCAAACGAGGTCAAAGATCAATTGCCCTCTGTCAATTGTGACTTATAATAGGTCTAAGTAAGAGTTTGAGTGTGTTGCAGGTCGCGGGGGAAAGATGAATCGAATTCGAAGTATGCTGTGTTTTAGATGCAATTCGTAGTGTCATTCGATTGGTATTACTTATAGGATGATTTAGGTGAGATCAATTCGATTAATTATTCAGCCTCAGTGCGATTCGAAGGCTGTAAAGGAGCCGACATGTTCACGTGGTGGTTAGATCGCACCAGCTGATCCTTTATTCGAATTGTTGGGTGGGTCGAGTTCGAATCGTTCACATGAGAGTGTCGGGACCATTTGTTTGATGAAAAACGGTGTATTTTTGGCGTTTTTGGGTTGGCCGGATCGTCGCCGGGGATGGCGCCGGAACAGTGGTCGCCGGCGAGGGGGGGTTTGGGTTTAATTTAATTACAGAATGGTCCCTGGGGTTTGTAAACTTTTCATTTTATGTTTTAAGTTTCAAAACATGTTTCAAAATTTACAAATAACCCCCTGGACTTAATTTAAATCAATTAAATAAATTTTGTAAATAATTATTATTAATAATATTTTCATTATTATAATTATTTTCATTATTAACATTATTATTTTTAATAATAACATCATTATTATTTTTATTATTATTTTGATAATAATATCATTATTATTATAATTATTATTATTATCATTGTTTGTAATAATAATATCATTATTATTATTATTATTATTATTATTATCATTATTTTTATTATTATTAATATTATTATTAAATAATAATAAAAATATAAAAACAAATCATAAATTCACATAAAAATCTTATATTAATTCACGGAAAATTTCGGGTTGTCACATCATCCCCCTGTTAGAGGAATTTTCGTCCCGAAAATTAAGATGTACTAGCAACATTTTTGAACAGGTTAGGATACTTGCGCATCATTTCATCCTCTCGTTCCCAGGTGAACTCAGGACCACGCCGGGAGTTCCACCGAACTCTGACAATCGGAATCTTGCTATGCTTTAGTTGTTTAACTTCCTTATCCATGATTTCAACTGGTTCCTCGACAAACCTGAGTTTCTCATCTACTTGTAGTTCCTCTAAAGGCACAACAAGTGATTCGTCGGATAAACACTTCCTTAGATTGGATACGTGGAAAACATTATGCACACCACCAAGTTCAGCAGGTAGATTTAATTCATAGGCTACTGGGCCGATCCTTCTGACAATTTCAAAAGGTCCCACGTAGCGAGGGTTCAATTTCCCCCGTTTCCCAAAGCGTATAACTCCCTTCCAGGGAGATACCTTTAGCAAAACTTTATCTCCTTCCTGAAATTCCAGTGGCTTGCGGCGTTTATCAGCATAGCTTTTCTGGCGATCCCTGGCAGCAGCCATGCGTTCTCTTATCTGGACAATTTTCTCATGAGTTTCAAAGATCAACTCTGGACCAGTAAGTTGACTATCTCCAACTTCTGCCCAGCAAAGCGGTGATCTACATTTACGTCCATATAAGGCCTCGAATGGTGCCGCCTTGATGCTCGAATGATAGCTATTATTATATGAGAACTCTACCAAAGGTAAATGACCTTCCCAGTTCTTTCCAAAGTCAATAACACAAGCCCTAAGCATATCTTCAAGAGTCTGTATGGTTCTTTCACTTTGACCATCAGTTTGAGGGTGATAGGCTGTGCTCATATCTAGGCGAGTGCCCAGAGCTTTCTGAAGTTTTCCCCAGAAGATTGATGTAAATCGGGCATTACGATCAGAGATAATAGACACTGGCACTCCGTGTCTAGAGATAATTTCTTTGATGTACACCCTTGCAAGCTTCTCCATCTTGTCTTTCTCACGGATGGGTATGAAATGAGCGGATTTGGTGAGGCGGTCAACGATAACCCAAATAGTGTCATTGCCCGTTTGAGACTTGGGTAAACCAGTGACGAAATCCATGGTTATCATTTCCCACTTCCACACGGGAATTTCTGGTTGGGTCAACATTCCTGAAGGCTTTTGGTATTCGACCTTGACTTTAGAACAAGTCAAGCACTTTGAGACATAGGTTGCAATGTCTGCCTTCATTCTTGGCCACCAGTAAACAAGCTTCAAGTCGTAATACATCTTATCTGCACCTGGGTGGATAGAGTATCTAGACTTGTGGGCTTCATCCATGATTAAGCTTCTAAGATTCCCGTATAGGGGCACCCAAATCCTTCCTGCTATAAAGCGTATTCCATCCGAATGAACTTCAAACTGTTGGTCTAGCCCCCGAAGGTTTTCATCTTTAATGTTCTCTTCTTTCAGGGCTTCAGTCTGAGCATTCAAGATTTGTGTCGGCAGGTTACTTTGAATGGTCAGTTGTAGAGCTCGTACTCTATGAGGCTTCATATGTTCTTTCCTACTCAAAGCATCAGCCACAACATTTGCCTTACCGGGATGGTACTTGATAACACAATCATAATCGTTTAATAGTTCAAGCCACCTCCCCTGCCTCATGTTCAGCTCCTTTTGATTATACAGGTGTTGAAGACTCTTGTGATCGGTATAAATAGTGCACTTAGTACCGTACAAGTAATGTCTCCATAATTTAAGAGCAAACACAACAGCTCCCAGTTCTAGGTCATGAGTTGCATAGTTCTTCTCATGAGCCTTTAACTGTCTTGAGGCATAAGCTATGACTTTATCGCGTTGCATCAAAACACATCCCAGTCCCTGAACAGAAGCATCACAGTAGACTACAAAGTCTTCAATACCGTCGGGTAGGGACAATATAGGTGCACTGCATAACTTCTGTTTCAGTGTTTGGAAAGCAGCCTCTTGCTTGAATCCCCAATGATATGCTACTCCCTTTTGGGTAAGCATGGTCAATGGTTGAGCTATCTTGGAGAATCCCTCGATAAATCTCCTATAATAGCCGGCTAGGCCAAGAAATTGCCTAATTTCCGTTGGATTAGAAGGTGTAGGCCAACTTTTGATGGAATCAATTTTAGCTGGGTCTACATGAATTCCTTTAGCATCAATCACATGACCAAGGAATTGAACTTCTTTAAGCCAGAAATCACATTTCGAGAACTTAGCATAAAGCTCCTCTCTCTTTAGTAGTTCAAGGATCAATCTCAGATGTTCTTCATGCTCACGCTCATTTTTGGAATAGATCAAGATGTCATCAATGAAGACAATGACAAACTTGTCTAGATAAGGCTTGCATACACGATTCATGAGATCCATGAATACAGCAGGTGCATTTGTTAGCCCAAATGGCATGACTGTGAACTCAAAGTGACCGTATCGAGTTCTGAAAGCCGTCTTCATAATATCTTCATCTCTGACTCTCAGCTGATGATAGCCGCTTCTAAGATCTATCTTGGAGTAAATGCTCGAACCTTGCAGTTGGTCGAATAAGTCGTCAATACGTGGCAAGGGATAACGGTTCTTGATCGTCACTTTGTTCAGTTCCCGATAGTCAATGCACATTCTGAAGGTTCCGTCTTTCTTCTTCACAAATAACACTGGTGCTCCCCATGGTGACGAGCTAGGTCGGATGAATCCTTTATCAAGGAGTTCCCTAAGCTGGTCAGATAGTTCTTTTAATTTAGAAGGTGCGAGACGGTATGGTGCCCGAGCTATAGGTGTAGCTCCAGGTACTAACTCGATTGAAAACTCGACCTCTCTTTTAGGGGGCAATCCAGGCAGTTCATCAGGAAACACTTCAGGAAATTCCCTGACGACGGGTACATCTTCAATCTTCCTTTCCTTCTTCTCTTTGTCAGTGACTAAGGCTAGGATAGCAGTATGTCCTTTTCGAAGACACTTTTGAGCCTTCAAGTAAGAAATAACTCCCATCACGACACCAGTCTTATCTCCCTCCACGCACAGGACTTCATCATTTGGTAGGGGGATACGAATCATTTTGTCTTTACAGATAATTTCTGCAGAGTTTTTGGATAGCCAATCCATACCAACTACCACATCGAAGCTTCCCGAAGTAATGGGCATGAGGTCTATTGGTAGGATATGACCTGATAAATCTAATGTACAATTTTTCAGAATTTGTGATGCGGTCAAGGATTTACCATTTGCTACTTCTACAATATATGGCTCATCTAGGGGTACAGGTTCTACATTCAAGTGCTTATAGAAAGTATTGGATACGAAGCTTCTATCAGCTCCCGTGTCAAATAATACTATAGCATAAACATCATTCACCAAAAATTTTCCCATAATAACGTTAGGGTCTTTGAGAGCCTCACCTTTGCCAATAACGAAGGCTCTGCCCTTGGCTGTATCTTTCTTTTCCCCAGTGCAGTCTTTAGCAATATGGCCCTTTTCTCCACATCTGAAACAAATAACTTCCTTCTTTCCACCATTCTGCTGATTACCATCCTTCTTTCCTTGGTCTTGAGTCTTGGTTCTACATTCAGGAGCAGTGTGCCCCCTCTTGTTGCATTTGTAGCAGATGATTGCAGTACACTTGCCATGGTGGCGCTTGCTACACCTCTGACATCTAGGCGGAATGCCCTGATTGTCATGGTGCTTTTTCTGATCTGGCTTCTTGCTTGTACCTTGACTCTCACTGTCTTTAGCATCTTCAAACTTTCTCTTCCCCAAGCTTTCAGCAGCGACACCCTTACCCTTGTTTCTTGGTGGTAACTTCCCCTGAGCCACAGCCTCATTAGTCAGCTTGTGAGCTATCCTAATGGTCTGTTGGATTGAAGTTGGGTTGGAGGAAGTGACCATAGATTGAATGACTGGCGACAGTCCACGGATATAGCCTTCAATTCTTCTGTGAGCAGGCTCCATCATATGAGGACACAAGGTTGCGTACTCATGATTTTCAGTGGTATACTTTTCAATTTCAGATCCCACCATTTTATGGTTCCAGCACTCGGTTTCAAACCTTTGTACTTCTTCTCTCGGACAGAATTCTTCCATCATCAGCTGTTTGAATTCCTCCCAATCCATAGCATTGGCTAGGGAGAGAGTAAGTCTTGAAACTTCTGTCTTCCAGAACGAGAGTGCAGCTCCACTCAAGGCTCCGGAGGCATACTTGGTCCTACTCTCATCGGGACATTCAGATATAGCGAAGATGGATTCACATTTCTCGAACCACCTTATGAGCCCAATGGCCCCTTCTTGTAACGTCCCATTTTAGGTAATTTTATAATTTATGTTTTTAAATAAAATGAGTGTTAAATTAGAACTAACTGAGTTAAGTTAGTATTGTTAGTGTAAATAACTAAAAGTAACTAGAGGGACTACTTTTGCCAATTGAGAAAAATTAAATTGTGTATATTAGTAAGGAGGTGTAGAACCTCCTGGACATTCTCACACACACACACGAAGGGAGGAGAACGGGAAGGAGGAAGGAGACCAAGAACTCTAGTCAAATTGAGTTGCGGTTGTGTTGAATTCAAACTTCTAATTGTGGAATTGAGTTACAAATCACCTAATTCCTGCATCTAACTCATAAGGTGAGTCTTAAATTGGATGTTTTTTTGCTAAGTAGTTAGTTCATGATTGGGGTGTTGAGGAGAAATTCATCTATGATTAAATTAATATGTGTTGAACTTAGAATAGTATGTATTAGGTGTTCTATGTATCATGTATGCCAATTTTGAAACTTGATGGTTTATAGCAAAGTAGTTGTATGAAATATGTTGGGTTATAAATCATGCCCATAAGGTGTTTGATGAAATGCCTCCAAGAAGTTCGAAATATGAAAGGAGGGGCAAAGTGGAAATAGAATGACCGGTGGGTCAATATAAAGTTAATTATGCTTAAAACTAGTCATAAATGGGTCATATGGATTGGTTTATACCATATGTATGTATGTGCTAAATTAATCCTAAACATATGTTTAGGTGAAGGGAGTATTAGCAAAGCGGTGAGCAAAGACAAAGGTTGAGTTGAAGCTTGCTTAAGGTAAGGACATTAACCTTATAACCATATATAGTCTTATCTTTATGATTTTATTATGTGTACTATTGAGTAAAGGTGAGTTGTGAATAATACCATAAGTAATGGTTATAGTAATAGTAAGTATACATGCTCGAGTGCATGAATTGGGTTGAAGCTTCATGCGCGTGTGCATGAAATAAATATACCGGTATAGTTCACAGGTGTGTGAACCAAACCTGGAGGGGTTATAACTATATTTAGTTACGGTGGTAACATTTAAATCACTAGTGAGTGATAAACTATATGTTGGCTACTGTGTGTAAGCCTAATCCACCAGTGGGTGATAAACGTGTGGTTTGGCGACTGTGTGTATGTCAAACATAAAGATGTATAGCGAAGTGTATAGGTGTGTGATCCGAATCTAATATGCTAGTCCAAGTTAGTGAATGACTAGCTTGAAAGTGGAATAATGACCCATTTCTATTTAAATACGAAAGTGTGATTATAGAATGGGTGATAATGTGATAGTTGCAAGGAGTCGAAGCTAAGAGAGTTAAAGCTTCTAAATTGAGCAAATAGAGATGTTGAAATGGACCCGGAATCATTGAAAAGTCGAAACAAACGAAACGGGTCAAAACATTGAGAAGAACAAAATAACTGGGTCTACCGTAAATTACGGTAGGCACCGTAATTTACGGTAGCCTGGAAAATTAATACGGCAGGAAATCACTGCCTTACGGTGGGTTTGGGATCCCAGGGTACCGTAATTTACGGTACCCACCGTAACTTACGGTGGGTTTAACTTGTCACTTGTGTTTTCGATTGATATTTTAAGCCCCAAAACACCTCCTAATAACCTGTAAAGTAAGTATAAGAGTCCTTACTTAGTTCTAATGGACTAATGTGATAAAAGTGGTTGTTTTGTAGGAATGTTCCAAGAAGGCAAAGGTGATCGATGAAGATGCTTGTGGATCGAACAATGGGTTGTTAATTAGTTCTTTTAAATAAACTTAACGTTATGTAAATTAACTAAATGTTATTTGAGGTGTGTAAACGTAATAGTGTGCTGACGTAGTCATGGGTATGTGTAATAGAGTTTTTAAAAATAGAGATTTTAACTGGGACCTAAGCTAAAAATCTTTTCCACCTCAAACAGGTTTTATAAAATATGATAATAAGGTGGTGTGTTACAAGTTGGTATCAGAGCCGTGGTTTGAGGGATTCAAGTGAGTAGAGAAAGCTTGAACTCAAATCTTGTGCTCGTGATAATAGAAGAGAACTTGTTCGATCCCAAGATTCGATCACTGAGCCATCCATTAAGGTTAGCGTACCTGTGTTAATATGCGATATGTGTAAAAGTTTTTATGAATATAAATACGTGATTTACATGATTATAAGCATAGTGCTGCAGTAAATATAAAATTGAACTTGAGTTATATTTCAGTCATCAAGGATGGCTGAGGAACATATTCGCGAGGAATGTGAATCAAGTAATTCAGAGATGAGAAAAATTATTAATGAAGAAGTGGCTAAAGCCATAGGGGCCAATTTACCAATGTACATGGAAGATATGCAAAGAACGCTACAAGAGTTTATACAACATGAACTTACAGTGTTGCAAGTTGGAGAGAAAACTGAGAAAGCACCTAAACGGGTAACGTATAAAGATTTTGTAGCATGTAAACCAGCTGAGTTTAATGGTGAGGTGGACCCATTACTAGCAATTCGGTGGATCTCGGATATAGAAGGGACGTTTGAAACTTCACATTGTGATCCTAATGATCGGGTGATATTTGCGGGTGGCCAGTTAAAACAGCGAGGTAAAGACTGGTGGGATTTAGTGCGAGAAGAAATTGGGTTGGAAGGTATACGAGTGATGACTTGGGAGGAGTTTAAAGAGAGATTTTTAAAGCGGTTTAGCTCGCAAGCGGCGATCAACCGAATTTATGAAGAATTCTTACAACTACGACAGAAGGATGAGGACATAGATACCATCACGGCGATTTTCTATGAAAAGGCTAAGTTTTGTCGCGACTTTTTAAGAACAGAAAGGATGTGGATTAATCAGTACTATGGGATGTTAAATGCTAAATACCGGGAGTTTCTTACACCTTCTCGGTGTGAGACCCTAGTGGAACTTATAGATTGTGCTCGCGAGAGAGAAGCTGAGTTGAAACGACAGATGGAGCGTGGTGAAAAAAGGCCCGTACATAAAGATGAAGGACCTTCTAAGAAGCCTAAATTTTCTACCCAATTTAAGAAGCCGAGTCAGGTTAAAGAAATTAAACCGTGTGTTAACTGTGGCAAGAGGCATCCGGGGGAATGCCGTTTACCTCCAAAAACATGTTTTAGATGTGGGAAGTCCGGACACTTGTCTACCCAATGCACCAGTCAGTTGGAGCTGTGTTTCAATTGTTATAAACCTGGGCACAAGAGGAGTGAATGTCCAGATTTGAAAACTGGTGGAAGTTCGAGCGCTCAGAGCAGTGTAAAGAAACTTGAAATACCGAAAGCAAGGGGAAGGGCTTTTCAAATTACAGCTGAAGAAGCTAAAAAGACCGCCGATGTGGTGTCGGGTACTTTCCTGTTAAATTCTTTACCTGCGTATGTGTTATTTGATTCCGGTGCTAATAGATCGTTTGTGTCGATTAAATTTGCGTCTCATCCTTTGTTTGAAATAAGTACATTGCCTGCACCAGTAGAGGTCGAAGTGGCTAATTCTAAAACATTTTTAGTGTTTGAAGTTTACCAAGGGTGTAGGTTAACTATTAAGAAGGAAGAGTATCCTATTGATCTAATACCTATGACCTTAGGTGAGTTTGATGTGGTTGTGGGAATGGATTGGCTTTCTACATACCAGGCTGATATTGTATGTCATCATAAAAAGGTAAAGTTAAAATCTCCGAGGGGCCATAAGGTAGTGATTCATGGAGAAAAGTGTAAAGGAGTAGTGTTGTGTTCATTAATTAAGACCCTAAAGCATATGAGACGTGAAGGGCAATGTTTCCTGGCATATGTAGTTGATACTAACCAAAGTGTACCGAAATTAGAAGATGTTCCAGTGGTTAGAGAATTTCCTGAGGTGTTTCCAGATGACTTACCAGGCCTTCCACCTGTAAGAGATATGGAGTTTCGAATTGATTTAGTACCAGAAGCTAAACCTATTGCTAAAGCCCCATATCGATTAGCATCATCTGAATTACAAGAGTTGATGAAACAATTACAAGAACTCCTTGAAAAGGGTTTTATTCGCCCAAGCATCTCCCGTGGGGTGCACCAGTTCTTTTTGTTAAAAAGAAAGATGGAAGTTTTAGAATGTGTATTGATTATCGAGAATTAAATAAGGTGACTATTAAGAACCGATATCCTTTACCTAGGATTGATGATTTATTTGACCAACTACAAGGCGCGTCTTGGTTTTCAAAGATTGATTTAAGGTCAGCGTATCATCAACTAAGGATAAAGGAGGACGATGTACCTAAGACAGCGTTTCGTACTCGCTACGGTCACTATGAGTTTCTTGTGATGTCCTTTGGGTTAACAAATGCACCGGCGGCGTTTATGGATTTAATGAATCGGGTATGTCGACCTATGTTAGACCGTTCGGTTATTGTTTTCATTGATGATATATTAGTGTATTCTAAAAGTGAAGAAGAGCATGCGCACCATTTACGAGAGGTTTTGGAAACTCTTCAACAAGAAAAATTATATGCTAAATTTTCAAAATGTGATTTTTGGTTACGAGAAGTGCAATTTTTGGGGCATGTTGTAAATGCAAATGGAATTCAAGTAGACTCCTCAAAGATTCAAGCAGTAATGAAATGGAATCCTCCAAAAACTCCAACTGCGATTAGAAGTTTCTTGGGCCTAGCAGGGTATTACCGGAGGTTTATCCAAGACTTTGCCAAAATAGCTTCTCCGTTGACTAAACTTACTAGAAAAGGGATTATTTTTAAATGGGATGTCGAACAAGAGAAAGCGTTTCAAGAGTTGAAATTAAGATTGACGCAGGCACCAATACTAGCATTACCCGAGGGGAATGAGGATTTTGTTGTGTATTCTGATGCGTCCTATTTTGGGTTGGGGTGTGTTCTGATGCAGCGGGGTAGAGTGATAGCTTATGCCTCAAGACAACTGAAAACACATGAGATGAACTACCCAACACATGATTTAGAGCTGGCCGCAGTGGTATTTGCCTTGAAAATTTGGAGGCATTATCTCTATGGTGTGAAATGCACTATTTTTACCGATCATAAAAGTTTAAAATATTTCTTCACTCAGAAAGAGCTTAATATGAGACAGAGGCGTTGGTTGGAATTATTAAAGGATTACGACTGTGAAATCCTATATCATCCTGGGAAGGCTAACGTGGTAGCGGATGCATTAAGTAGAAAAGATGAGTATGAGCCTATTAGAGTAAAAGCGATGAGAATAACGATTAACTCAAGCATAATCGAGCGAATTAAAGAAGCGCAAACGGAGGCACTCAAAGAGGAGAATTGGAAACGAAACCGTATTCAGGGTCAAGTGCAAATCCTAAAGGAAGACAGTTATGGATTAAAAACAATGAGGGGACGAGTGTGGATTCCTCCAACTTGTCCAGTAAAAGAATTGATACTGGATGAGGCACATAAATCTAAGTATTCGATTCACCCAGGAGCTACTAACATGTATTGTGATTTAAAAGTGAATTATTGGTGGCCAGGAATGAAACGTGATATCATTAAATATGTGGAAAAGTGTTTAACATGTTTACAAGTAAAAGCAGAACATCAAAAACCACATGGTGAATTACAACCTTTAGAAATTCCAGTTTGGAAGTGGGATCGTATAGCCATGGACTTAATAACAAAGCTTCCAAAAACCCGAAAAGGCTATGATACCATCTGGGTAGTAGTGGATAGATTGACAAATAGTGCTCATTTCATTCCAATCCGGGAGACTTACTCATCGGAAACAATGTCAGAAATATATATCAAGGAAATTGTGTCTAAGCATGGCATACCTGTATCCATAATATCAGATCGAGATGTTCGATTTACTTCGAGGTTCTGGAGAAAATTTCATGAAGATATGGGTACCAAACTGTTGATTAGCACCGCATATCACCCACAAACAGATGGTCAAAGTGAGAGGATTATCCAAATCCTAGAAGATATGTTGCGCGCGTGCATTATTGATTTCGGAGGTAGTTGGGATACATATCTACCCTTTGCAGAATTTTCTTATAATAACAGCTATCATTCGGGTATGAAAATGGCGCCATATGAAATGTTATATGGGAGAAGATGTAGAACTCCCGTATGTTGGGGAGAAATCGGTCCACGAGAGCTAGCTAGTACCGAAGTGGTGAGAAAAACTAATGAACACATTGATCAAGTGCGAGCTCATCTAAAGGCGGCTCAAGATCGTCAAAAGTCGTATGCGGATAGAAGAAGAAAACCGATTGAATTCCAAGTAGGAGATTATGTGTTATTAAAGGTTTCCCCATGGAAAGGTATAATTCGATTCCGAAAGCGAGGAAAGTTAGGACCGCGATTTATTGGACCATTTAAAATTACAGCTCGGGTGGGCAAGGTTGCTTATCGTCTTGAGCTACCAGAAGAACTAAGTGGGGTCCATAATACCTTTCATGTCTCTCATTTGAGAAAATGTCTAGCAGATGAATCAGCGTATATCCCGTATAAGGACTTGGTGATTGATAATAAGCTGAATTATGTAGAAGAACCTGTGGTAATACTTGACAGAAAAATCAAAAGGCTGAGAAACAAAGAGATAAAGCAAGTGCTGATACAGTGGAAGAACCGAAAGGGGTCGGATGTCACTTGGGAGCTAGAAGACGAGATGAAAAAATGCTACCCTTACTTATTTGATGCGTCAATAAGTTTCGGGGACGAAACTTCCCAAGTGGGGGAGAACTTGTAACGTCCCATTTTAGGTAATTTATAATTTGTGTTTTTAAATAAAATGAGTGTTAAATTAGAACTAACTGAGTTAAGTTAGTATTGTTAGTGTAAATAACTAAAAGTAACTAGAGGGACTACTTTTGCCAATTGAGAAAAATTAAATTGTGTATATTAGTAAGGAGGTGTAAAACCTCCTGGACATTCTCACACACACACACGAAGGGAGGAGAACGGGAAGGAGGAAGGAGACCAAGAACTCTAGTCAAATTGAGTTGCGGTTGTGTTGAATTCAAACTTCTAATTGTGGAATTGAGTTACAAATCACCTAATTCCTGCATCTAACTCATAAGGTGAGTCTTAAATTGGATGTTTTTTGCTAAGTAGTTAGTTCATGATTGGGGTGTTGAGGAGAAATTCATCTATGATTAAATTAATATGTGTTGAACTTAGAATAGTATGTATTAGGTGTTCTATGTATCATGTATGCCAATTTTGAAACTTGATGGTTTATAGCAAAGTAGTTGTATGAAATATGTTGGGTTATAAATCATGCCCATAAGGTGTTTGATGAAATGCCTCCAAGAAGTTCGAAATATGAAAGGAGGGGCAAAGTGGAAATAGAATGACCGGTGGGTCAATATAAAGTTAATTATGCTTAAAACTAGTCATAAATGGGTCATATGGATTGGTTTATACCATATGTATGTATGTGCTAAATTAATCCTAAACATATGTTTAGGTGAAGGGAGTATTAGCAAAGCGGTGAGCAAAGACAAAGGTTGAGTTGAAGCTTGCTTAAGGTAAGGACATTAACCTTATAACCATATATAGTCTTATCTTTATGATTTTATTATGTGTACTATTGAGTAAAGGTGAGTTGTGAATAATACCATAAGTAATGGTTATAGTAATAGTAAGTATACATGCTCGAGTGCATGAATTGGGTTGAAGCTTCATGCGCGTGTGCATGAAATAAATATACCGGTATAGTTCACAGGTGTGTGAACCAAACCTGGAGGGGTTATAACTATATTTAGTTACGGTGGTAACATTTAAATCACTAGTGAGTGATAAACTATATGTTGGCTACTGTGTGTAAGCCTAATCCACCAGTGGGTGATAAACGTGTGGTTTGGCGACTGTGTGTATGTCAAACATAAAGATGTATAGCGAAGTGTATAGGTGTGTGATCCGAATCTAATATGCTAGTCCAAGTTAGTGAATGACTAGCTTGAAAGTGGAATAATGACCCATTTCTATTTAAATACGAAAGTGTGATTATAGAATGGGTGATAATGTGATAGTTGCAAGGAGTCGAAGCTAAGAGAGTTAAAGCTTCCAAATTGAGCAAATAGAGATGTTGAAATGGACCCGGAATCATTGAAAAGTCGAAAAAAACGAAACGGGTCAAAACATTGAGAAGAACAAAATAACTGGGTCTACCGTAAATTACGGTAGGCACCGTAATTTACGGTAGCCTGGAAAATTAATACGGCAGGAAATCACTGCCTTACGGTGGGTTTGGGATCCCTGGGTACCGTAATTTACGGTACCCACCGTAACTTACGGTGGGTTTAACTTGTCACTTGTGTTTTCGATTGATATTTTAAGCCCCAAAACACCTCCTAATAACCTGTAAAGTAAGTATAAGAGTCCTTACTTAGTTCTAATGGACTAATGTGATAAAAGTGGTTGTTTTGTAGGAATGTTCCAAGAAGGCAAAGGTGATCGATGAAGATGCTTGTGGATCGAACAATGGGTTGTTAATTAGTTCTTTTAAATAAACTTAACGTTATGTAAATTAACTAAATGTTATTTGAGGTGTGTAAACGTAATAGTGTGCTGACGTAGTCATGGGTATGTGTAATAGTTTTTAAAAATAGAGATTTTAACTGGGACCTAAGCTAAAAATCTTTTCCACCTCAAACAGGTTTTATAAAATATGATAATAAGGTGGTGTGTTACACTTCTGCCCCAGTGAAGATATCTGGTTTGCAGTCTAGGAACTTTTTATACGAATAGTGGTGACCATTCTGAGCAGCCTGAGTGGCTAGGGCTGCAGCAACACCTTGATTGACCAAGGCTTGTATTTCTTCAGGAGTCATCCCTATTGGGACAGTTCTTCTGGCGCGTCCTCTACCTCTGCCTCTGCCCGCTGGTGCGTCCATCTATCATGAAATTGTTTGGTGAGAATTCACACTTTGACATATTCAATAGATGCATTTTATATCAAATATTCAAAGTATGGACAATTACTGTAGGACAGATGGGAATTTAAGAAAACTGGATTTTTCGATTAAATTCGACAAGGCACGAGTACTAAGGAAACAAGTCTCGCTTTAGGTTAGGACAAGCGTAGCTTAGATTTCCGAATGGAACATATCAAGGTAATTTGATTCATATGCCTTAAAGACTTGTGTATGATCGCAGTAACTTCACGTGCTACAATAGCAGAAATCTTACAGCCAGAGTTTCTAGGCCGTGAACGGATTTGACAAGAAGCCATTCTGAAAGATCATTAAGGATTTTCATGGAAATTGGGTAATACGAGTTATTCAACATGAAAACGACAGTCGAGAATTTGGCATAATAGTAATGAGATGTTCCAGATGTAATCGTTTGATTCGTAAATCAAAGCGAGTACGTTGACTAATCAAAGTATTGTGTCAATCACAACTTTGTTGAAGACATGCGTACCTATAAGCAGATACTCATCCCAAGGGTTCCCAGGTAAGGTAAACAGGTCCATCGGTTGATTTGGATATATGCGAATACCTTGCCTAGACAGAACACCCCGAGATACAGGCATCACGCTCTTCCAAATTTACATGTTTCAAGTTGTAAGACACAGACTTTGACGAGAATAAAAAAAAATTGATTTAGGCACGATGATAAGTGTAGATCCCACATGTCGTTAAGAATAAGTTTAGGAATGATCGAAAAGAGTCAAAGAGTCAAGTTATGATTAGGAACACAACTACCTAAGTTTAAGCATATAACTTCTTAATCCTATTCTATCTCTAACTAAGGCAATTTACTTTGTGCAACTATTGTGTGTGGTTATGGGCTAGATGCAATCCCTAACTCAGTATAACCTGTGGCTCTGATACCAATCTGTCACACCCTCAAATTCGGGTCTGGAATCTATCACGGAGGGGTGAACAAACAGGATCGAACACAGTAGTTACACATGAGATGCAGTTATCTATATGATAGTTTTTAGATAATCATTACAATAATGTTCAAAGTAATATTATGCGTAGCGGAAGTAAATATAGATTGTTTCATGACAACATGTCTTAATCATATTTCAAATAATAATCAATAGGTATCTTGAGCTCTTATATGATCCTACGTGCATATCCATAAGCTCCTAGTAGATACCTGAGAATACATGTAAATCAAGTGTCAACATAGGGTTGGTGAGTTCATAGGTAAGTAAAACATAATGATAAATCATCAATTATCCTCAATTAGGATTTACTGTAAAAGTGTGAGTTTAATTTACTCACCGGTATATGAATAGCCTGTCGGAACCCTTTTATATTAAGGTGAACTCGCTATCCCACATACCTACTATGTACAAGCCCAACAAATCCTACACATAGGATTTATCCATGTACCATAGTTTAATATCCTTTCATGTGTATATTATATTTTCATAATAATTTCAAATCAGAGGGAGCAAATCCTCCTTTACATTTATCCTCATATGGGTTGTAAATGGAACTATAATGCAAACTATATAAAGTGCACATCTGCCTTCTCACTACAGAAACAGTCATCCCGAATGACATCAAGATCTTTGTGCATCTGATATGGATCACATGTCCATACCTTTGTGGGGGTAAGTCACTCCCCGATAGTACTATCCAAAAGATCCCTGCTTATTTATAGTCCAGTATACAGAGAAGGATTTTCATAATAACCATATGTAATCATAAATGTGATTAAATTATTATTTAACATAATACACAAAATAATTTGTAATTTCAATTACAACATGTATTCCAGCCCCAAAATATTTAAATGATTAAAAAGGGGAATAGTTATGAACTCACCTCAGTTCGTGTGTGGTGTTGACAAGCTAGTAAATTCCTGCTAAGGAATTATATTTCACGTAAGCAAACAGATATAAATCCAAAACTAAATAAGTTAGATCTTGAACCTGGCGTTCAATTGATCTAGGGTTTGGTTTTCTGGGATTTGTTATAAACATTAAATCATTTAATTATTTGTTAATAATTAATGATTTATATAAAATTTAATTAGTTTAATAATGATTTTGACATATCATTATATTCTAATTAAATTATAGACGTTATATAAACATATAAGTTTATATTTAATTTTTGTAAGATTTATAAATATTTAAATTTATAAAATTTACTTTGTATTTATATTATCAAAATAAGTCCATAAAATATTATAACATCCATTAATAATTTGATGATCTAATTTATTATTTGGAAATCCATTTTTATATGGATAATAATTTATAACACATGTAATATTATTTTCATAAATAATTTAGGCTTTTAAATAATTATTTTTCTATAATTATTATGATTTATCATTAAATAAAAATGATATGGGGTCCAATTAATGGATTAATACTTTAAATCATAATTTAAAGTCTATTTTTATAAAAATAGTTATTTATAACATTTTTAAATATTATTTTATAAATTTTATTTAAAGTGTTTTTGAATAAATAAATTACAGAAAATTAATTAATGGTGTTAAAAATAAAATATGCTTTTAAAAATTATTTTTATGATTTTTAGTAATTTTTATTATTTTTTAAATAATCCAAAAAGTATTTAAAAAAAATATGGGAGGTGCACGGTTCGAACCCGTGACCTCCCCCCCCACACCCCTGCGCACAAACCAGTGAGCCAAAGGCTCCATATCGAACAGAACACGGACCCGATTAAATTTAAACACAATCCTGAATGTTCATCCCCAATTCAAGAACCCTAAATCACAATCGATCAAATTGAACAGGCAATCGATTATGATAATGGATGGAATCATGGGGCTTTTGTTCCCCATGATAAACCGATCTAATTGATGTACTTAATTTACCCGAAAGTTGTCTGATTGATGATGAACACTGGATGAACGAGCCGCGGTTCTTGTGGTGTTGATTTGGAAATCAAATGGTGATGTTAACCAAATTCACTTCACAGGTAGCTTCAAACGAGGTCAAAGATCAATTGCCCTCAGTCAATTGTGACTTATAATAGGTCTAAGTAAGAGTTTGAGTGTGTTGCAGGTCGCGGGGGAAAGATGAATCGAATTCGAAGTATGCTGTTGTTTTAGATGCAATTCGTAGTGTCATTCGATTGGTATTACTTATAGGATGATTTAGGTGAGATCAATTCGATTAATTATTCAGCCTCAGTGCGATTCGAAGGCTGTAAAGGAGCCGACATGTTCACGTGGTGGTTAGATCGCACCAGCTGATCCTTTATTCGAATTGTTGGGTGGGTCGAGTTCGAATCGTTCACATGAGAGTGTCGGGACCATTTGTTTGATGAAAAACCGTGTATTTTTGGCGTTTTTGGGTTGGCCGGATCGTCGCCGGGGATGGCGCCGGAACAGTGGTCGCCGGCGAGGGGGGGTTTGGGTTTAATTTAATTACAGAATGGTCCCTGGGGTTTGTAAACTTTTCATTTTATGTTTAAGTTTCAAAACATGTTTCAAAATTTACAAATAACCCCTGGACTTAATTTAAATCAATTAAATAAATTTTGTAAATAATTATTATAATAATATTTTCATTATTATAATTATTTTCATTATTAACATTATTATTTTTAATAATAACATCATTATTATTTTATTATTATTTTTGATAATAATATCATTATTATTATAATTATTATTATCATTGTTGTAATAATAATATCATTATTATTATTATTATTATTTATTATTATCATTATTTTTATTATTATTAATATTATTATTAAATAATAATAAAAATATAAAAACAAATCATAAATTCACATAAAAATCTTATATTAATTCACGGAAAATTTCGGGTTGTCACATATACTATATGATTTCTGTGAATTTTGTTATTGATTGACATCATCATTATGTCATAGGTATCATCATTGTGTCTTTTTGTTCGTTATTGTGTTTTTTGTATCGTCATTATGTCTGAATAAAACAGTTATTGTGTCTATACTGTTAGATTACTCTGGACATTATCAATTTGTTGTTGAACATATTTATAAATATTAGGTGAGTTATATGATACTATTTATACTGATTGTGTCATTTATATTGTGTTTTTGTATGATATCAACTGATCTAAAAACAGTTATTATGTCTATACTGTTAGTTATTGTGTCATTTATATTATGTTATTGTGTCTTTTGTATCGTCATTGTGTCTGAATAAAACAGTTATTGTGTCTATACTGATCTCATTATGTCTTTTATGCTGTTGTGTCTTTTATGACATGTTGTTTTTATTCATATAGATGCTGAAAATTACAAAGATATTGGCCAACAATGTGTATCCCCAGGTTCTGGAAGAGTATCTTATATACCTTTCGCAAAGAGTTCAATTAAACCTATTGTAGGAATGGAGTTTGTTTCTATTGAGCATGCGTTTGCATTTTACCAAAGGTATGCTCTTTCTTGTGGTTTGAAGCTAGGAAGCATACAGAATATTTACAAGCTGGTAAAGTACTTTTGAAGTATTTTATTTGTTCGAAGCAAGGGTTTAAAAAGGGAAAAGTATTTGATTCTTCAAATGATGAGGATGATAAATGTAAGTGGAAGCGTAGTCAATCATCTAAGAGAGTTGGGTGTGAAGCGATTCTTAAGCTACGTTTAGTTAATAGTAAGTACTGTGTTTATTATTTCAAGGAAGTGCACAATCACTTGTTGGTTGATCAAGATGATGTGCATCTTTTACCTGCTGCTAGAAAGGTTGATCATGTAAAAGAAGGTGCAATTCAAGTTTTGTCTAGTATAAATATTGGTCTCGTTTGAGCTTTTCATATATTGAGAACTTTGTGTGGTGGTTATAAGGAAGTCGGTGCGACGAAAATGATTTCAAGAATTATAAGAGGGATTTAAATAAATATATTGGTGAATATGATGCTGATATGCTTGTTCAAATTCTTATGAAGAAAAAGGATCACTTGACGAATTTTACTTGTGAATATATTGTTAAAGAAGATGGAACATTAGGTGGTTTATTTTGGGCTGATGATGTTATGAAGAATAATTACTTGATCTTTGGTGATGTTGTGGATTTGATGGTACTTATAGATCTAACAAGTATGATTCTAATCTCTTCATTGTGTCATATTTTCATTGTGTCTTTTTTCCATTGTATTATTACTTACATTATTCATTATGTCATGTGTATCATTGTGTCATATATATCATTGTGTCATATATATCATTGTGTTATAAGATTCATTGTGTCATAAGACTCATTGTGTCATGGTGTTAATGTGTCATATATATCATTGTGTCATAAGATTCTTTTCCATTGTGTTATTACTTACATTATTCATTGTGTCATGTATATCATTGTGTCATATATATCATTGTTTCATATATATCATTGTGTCATAAGATTCATTATGTCATAAGACTCATTGTGTCATGGTGTTAATGTGTCATATATATCATTATGTCATAAGATTCATTGTGTCATAAGATTCATTGTGTCATTTATATCATTGTGTCATAAGATTCATTGTGTCATATATTCATTGTGTCTAATTATAGTTATTGTGTCGTATATGATAGGTATGATATGGTTTTTGTACCTTTCACTGGTATAGATAACCATAACAGAAATGTTACTCTTGGTGCTGCCCTTCTTGGATCTGAAACTACAGATTCATATAGGTGGTTATTGCGTAACTATGTCAAAGCTTTTGGTAATCCACCTAAAGTTATTCTTAGTGATCAAGATCCTGCAATGAAGAGGGCTATACTAGATGTTTTACCAACTTCCCAGCATAGGTTATGTATGTGGCATATATGGGACAAATTGACATCTAAGGTATCAAGTGTTTACTCATTATGTCTTTTTCTAATTTACTCATTGTGTCTTTTTTCTTTTTACTCATTGTGTCATTTGATATTCTGCTATTCATTTTTCAGTCATTGTGTTTTATATTATCTGATATTGCTTTGTGCTCATATTTGTAGCTGGGACCAGTTTTGTGTAACACTACAGATTTAAAAAGAGATTGGCTGCTATTGTATGGGCAGAATCTATTACTCCTGCTGAATTTGAAAAAGAATGGCATGTAATTCTATCTGAGTTTGGTTTAACTACTCATCCATGGTTATGTGAAATTTTTAATATCAGAGGAGATTGGATTCTTGCATATTATTAAAATGAGAATTTTTCTAGGCTTATGTGTACAACGTCAAGATGTGAAAGTGAAAACCACTTTTTTAATCAGTTTTGTAACCCAAGATCAACTTTATTGGAGTTTAATAGTCATTTTGAATCCGCTATGGAGGCTCAAAGGTATGAGCATAGGAAGAATGATCATGACACTCGATTTGCTAATGTGGAGTTGTGCAGTTCATTTGTTCTTGAAAAACAAGCTGCACAGATTTTTACGCGAAAATTGGATCAGTAGTTGGAGATAAATAATGCAATCAATAGTTGTGCATCTGTGAGCATTGAAACAGTAGATGATTTTGCAAAGTTTGAAATCAAAGATTTTAGGCAACCATGCACTGATTATTTTAAGGTATCAATTCTTCTTTGTTCTTGTTTTATATTGTGTAATATTTTACTTGATGTGTGTTTTACTATATCATTGTGTCAGGTTTTGAGGTTCATTGTGTCAACCGAGCATGATTGTGTCAAAATCTATCTTTATGTCATGTCTTTGTGAAGGTTTATTGTGTCATGATTGGGGATTCATTGTGTTACGGTTTGGGGATTCATTATGTCATGAAAGCTGCTTATAATGTGTCTTTTGTGAAGGTTCATTATGTTATGATTGGGGATTCATTGTGTCATGAAAGCTGCTTATAATGTGTCTTTGTGAAGGTTCATTGTGTCATGATTGGGGATTCATTGTGTCATGGTTTGGGGATTCATTGTGTCATGATTCCTGCTAATGATGTGTCTTTTATGAATGTTCATTGTGTCATGATTGGGGATTCATTGTGTCATGATTGGGGATTCATTGTGTCATGAAAGCTGCTTATAATGTGTCTTTATTGAGGTTCATTGTGTCAGGTTAAATGTAATTGTGTATTTTGTTGTAGGTTATGTTTTGAAAGGAAGATTTGACCATATCATGCAGTTGCAATAGGTTTGAACAGTTTGGGTTGATATGTAGTCATATTTTCTATGTTCTTCGGCTTTGTGATATTAGAGAGTATCCAAAAAAGTATGTTCTTAAGCGTTGGACAAGGGAAGCTGTGCCAAATACTTCTCTCAGATCTGATTTAATACTTCCTGGTTATGACAACAACTGGCATTTTGTAGAAGATGTGGTTCGTGATATTAGGAGTGCCAATGATTATATTGTTAATAAATTGGTTACGAACAAAGACGAGTTGTGTTTTTATCGTGATTATTTGAATAGTTACAAGTCTAAGGCTGATGAAGTTCAAATGGTCGCCCCACCACCAAGCAGGAGAGATAGGTTTGCAGAGTTAACTAGAGGGAGCGAACGAAATGAAGCAAAATTCCGTGTGCCGGTTAAGCAAAAGACAAAAGGTAGGCCGAAAAGAATGAAGTCTGCTCGTGAGTTAGCCATCGAACAAGCAGGAAAAAAGTTGCGACATTGTGGGTTTTGCAAACAACCTGGTCATATTATACGCAATTGCAATTTATATCTTCAAAGCATTAAGATAAACAAGCTTCAAGCAGCTCAACAATTGATTCTATGCCTATTCAAGAATAGGATTCATTGTCATAAGATCCATTATGTCAAATACTCATCGTGTCATTATATTCATTGTGTCATTATATTAATTGTGTCATCATATTCATTGTGTCATTAGACTCATTGTGTCATTATACTCATTGTGTCATATTTGAAGAGTTTTGTTTATGTTTGATTTTGATGATAAAAACATGTTACCAAAATAATATTGTGTAATGTAAAGCAACATATAGCAACAAATATTAACATGCCAACACAAAGCAAAATATAACAACATGCCAAATACCAAATTACTATTGTTTCAAATTACCATTGTGTCAAACTACCACTTGTGTCAAACTACCATTGTGTCAATTATCATTGTTTCAAACAATCATTATGTCAACTACCATTGTGTCAAACTACCATCGTTTCAAACAACCATTGAGTAAAACAACCATTGTGTCAAAAAAACTATTGTGTCAAATTACCATTGTTTCAAAGAACTATTGTTTTGAACTACGCCATTCCAAATGTCAGCCTTTTAAAGATTCTGTCTTTTGATGTTTTTTGGAGGCTGATTTTTTTAGGACCAGGTAACTCCATGTAGTTCTTCACATCTTGTATTACCAAATCCCTTGCTTCATTTATGTCATGCAATAGAATTTTTGCAGCATACTTTGGCACAAGTCTTCCAATTATGCCGCCTGCTTATTATCTTTTTCATCAGTGAATCCACAATCCCAGAACTTCACATCTTCTCCCAGGTACATCTCCATGTGTCGCATGAGAAATACTCCACAATCAATCCCATTTTTTGATGTTCTCTATGTCATTTTTAACCGTTCAATTGATGTTTCCTTCATTTTTTTTGCTTTTCTATGTGAAATACTTGCAAGGTAATCTGCAAAAACATCTCTCTGTGGAAAAAAATCAACATTGTGTTATATTTAAATAGCATACGTTGTGCTATATTAATTATATGGGTTTTAAGTACTTACTGCTCTCTCGGGTAGACCAAGGTACTTTGCTTCATATTCACCAGATGCACTGTTGTCAATCAAGATTGTCCTTGTGTCTTTTAGATTGAAACAAATAAGGTAATAATGACCCATTTGAAGGATTGGTAGCATCACCATATCAAACTTCTTTATATCTTTCACCAACTTCTCATTTTTTAAATAGTTGTTCATGTTTTCTGTGAAGTCCTTAAGAACAACCTCATAATCTCTCATGTAAGTATTAGCGTTCTGTAAATCAAACAATATAAGATAAAATAAGTTAAATAAGACTTGACACAATGATATCATTGTGTCATAAGATTCATTGTGTCATATTTAGCATTGTGTCATAAAACTCATTGTTGTCATAAGATTCATTGTGTCCTATATTCATTGTGTTGTATATTCATTTTGTCATAAGATTCATTATGTCATAAGATTTCTTGTGTCATATAATTTCTTGTGTCATGTATTCATTGTGTCATAAGATTTTTTGTGTCATATAATTTCTTCTGTCATGTATTAATTGTGTCAAAAGATTTCTTGTGTCATAAGACTATGTGTCATGGTGTTAATGTGTCATATATCATTGTGTGATAAGATTCATTGTGTCATAAGATTCATTGTGTCATAGTGTTAACGAGTCATATACACTGTGTAATAATATCATTATGTTATTTAGTTTACTTACAATCATTTGAGGATTGCAAAAAAGCCTGTAATAAGACTCTCTTGCCTTCTTATTTTCTTCGACATTCAATATATGTGCCCATATAGCAATAACATCAATATGAACTTCAATTTCTGGCCTTAGACTCTCCAATTCCACCCTTGGCACCGTCATGTAATCTTTAGATACAAATAAAAGATCCCTGCAAAAAAACAAAAAGAAATGTTAGTAAACTAATTAAAATTTAAATTTATTCATAGAAATTATTTTACCATGGTTTTTCATTTCCTGCAAATAGACAACTTGATGTGTTATTTTTGAAACCGTTCTTCTTTTGGCCATTACAACTTGTCGTTGTATGAATGGTGAGCATAAAGCTTTTGTTGGAATGTTTTTCTCTCTGGTCTCTTTTTGATGTTTAAGTCATCTTGTTTCGGACATGTAATTGGTGGTGCATGTGAAATAGGATCAACATCAAGCACCATTTTGAAGCAGGAGTTTTAAAAGAATCTGCATTTTCTAGTACTCCCTGAAAGATTACTGTATCTCCCTTCTTAATCAGATCGACATCCATATCATTCAGATTTTTCATTATGTCATCCTTTCCATTGTGTCAATTTGAACCATTGTGTCATCCTCCAACTCCTTGTTTTGCACTTCCAACTCTTTACTAACATCATCATTTTCCTTTCCCACATCTACCTTCTTACTAACAACATTAACATTATCTTCTTCTAGTGTTGGAGTCAATAAACAAAAGTTTGGTTTATCAAAGACATCATCCAACTTTTTGTTAACATCATCAATTTTGTTTGCCACCTCGCATTCTTTGTTAACATTATCTTCTTCTTGTGTTGGAGTCAATAGACAAAAGTTTGGTCTATCAAAGTCATCATCATTCATTGTGTCATCAGCAATCCCTATTGTGTCACTCTCATTCTGTCTAATCTCTGTATTCAAATTTGTAATAATTGTCAAATGTCAATGGTTGTTTGTTCTTGACATTTAACCATTGTGTCATCCTTTTCCATTGTGTCATCCTTTGCCATTGTGTCATTCACATTCACTATGTCATCAGATATCACTGTGTCATCCTTTGCTATTATGTCATCCTTTGCCATTGTGTCATCCTTTTCCATTGTGTCATCTTTCTCATTCCGTTCTAAACAAGCTCCTGTCTCTAAACCTCCTAACTCTACAGCTCCAGATCCAACTGCCTCTCCAGCTCCAGCTCCAGATCCAACTGCCTCTCCAGCTCCTTCAACTTCAGCTTCGATTGTGTCAGTCTTTGATTTTGGTTTATATGAGTTCACCAAACAATCCCATTCTTTTTGTTTTTTTTGAATTGTTGTGCTTCCAGGGAAATCTTTGATTGACTTCTCTAAGAATGACATTACCAATATTACATGGTCATCAAACAGCTCGAGCTCTTTTCAATCTCTTTTACCCTTTCCTGTTGTATAAACAATAACTGTTGATGATCTTTCAAGTAAATTATTGAAAGCGTATTATAATAATTAAACGTCATAGCTCTTCTGTTTCAGCCATCATATCCTCAACATTTTGTCCAACATCATCTTCCCTTACTTCTTCCACACCTAGTGAAACACAAAACTAATATAAATTATTATGACACAATGTTTAAATAGAATGACACAATAGGATTTGACACAATGATACAATGATCATTGTGTCATATGTAAATACATACTTTTCTTGATTTTGACTTTCAGGCTTGGTTTCTCCTTCCTTTGAGTTTTCTTTTTCAATGCCATTGTGTCTTTTTCAGAAATTGTGTCATCCACAGGCATTGTGTCATCAAGTCTTCTTTCATATCCAAAAACATTTTATAACTAAACACTTCAAGGCTTATTGAAGATGAACTCTTGACATTCTCAAACTCATAAGCATATAAAATCTGCAATTAATAATAACAGTAATTGTGTTATATTCCATTGTGTCATATTCCATTAGGTAATATTAATTTTAGAGACAATATACTCTTACTGCAAGCACCAAAAGAGGACCACAGAATAAGTCCTTTTCATCAGCTTTCCCATATTTCTTTCTGCTTGTTCAAGCAGTTGAATATGTAATCACACCAATCCACGTCTGGAATTTGGGTTTCTTTTGTTAATGACGGTAAAAATCTTCGGTTGACTGTGTTGCTTTTCATAGCCTCTCCCAACACAGTGAAAAAAAATTACCAGAAAATTTAGTTGAAACGTTCTGCTTGTGTCATTTTTTCTATCAGATACATGCTCAACAAAATTTCTGATGAAGATCCTCCCAGATTCTCCAAACTGACTTCTCCACTCTTTTGTTACTGGATCATTAGCATTAGGCTTAGCTTGTTCATCAACTTTTACACCACCAATAGGTATTCCAAATACTTCATGAATTAAACCTGGTGTTACTTTAAATTGACGTGTGCCATTGTTGAATATACTTGTCTTGGCATTGTAGTTTTTCAAAATCCAATAACCAAAAGAAGTTGGAATTGTGTGCAAGTTCAAGAGTAGTGCTGGTCCAAAACCCATTTCTTTAACAACCTTTTTCTGCTTTTTTGTTAATTCTCCCAAAAAACTAATGAGGTTGTTAAGTGAACATCTCAAGTTAACTTTTTTCCATTGTATGCAAAAAAGCTCGCTTTTGTTATGTCTTTAGCAACCTTGAGGCGTTTCTCTTTTCTTACATGATCAGTGGTTGATTTTCTCTTGCTTAACGCCTTTTCTTTTCCAGATTATTTCTTGTCCAAAATATCAACCACAAAATCTTTTAACAGCATGCGATCTTGCACATCTACAAAACAATGAATGAGACAACATATCATATAACTTAGTAAAGAAAGTAAGTTTTTAATAGAAGAATTATGGTAGACACTAACTTTCATAATCATCTTCAGGACTATCAATGATTAAAGGGTTTAAATTGTCATTTTTGAATTTAGTGAAATACTTCTTTGCTATTCTTTCACTTTTTCTTTTACGTCTTGGGCCTTCACAAAGACACATTATTAGTAGTTTTGTGACACAATGAATCCCAAACTATGACACAATGAATCCTCAATCATAACAAAATAAACCTTCACAAAGACATGACACAAAGATAGATTTTGACACAATCATGCTCGGTTGAAACCCCCCAATCATGACACAATGAATCCTCAATCATGACACAATGGATCCCAAATCATGACACAATGGATCCCAAATCATGACGTAATGAATCCCCAAACCATGACATAATGAACCATTATTAGCATGTTTTCATGACACAGTGAACCTTCACTCGGTTGAAACCCCGCCAATCATGACACAATGAATTCCCAAACTATGACACAATGAATCCCCATTCATGACACAATGAACCTTTACAAAGACATGACACAAAGATAGATTTTGACACAATGAATAATCAAGACACATTATTAGCAGTTTTCATGACATAATGAATCCCCAAACCATGACACAATGAATCCCCTATCATGACACAATGAACCTTTACAAAGACATTATTAGCAGGAATCATGACACAATGAATCCCCAAACCATGACATAATGAATCCACAATCATGACACAATGGACCTTCACAAAGACATTATTAGCAGGAATCATGACACAATGAATCCCCAAACCATGACACAAAGAATCCCCAATCATGACACAATGAACCTTCACAAAGACATTATTAGCAGTTTTCATTACACAATGAATCCCGAATCATGACATAACAAATCCCCCATTCATGACACAATGAATCCCCAAACCATGACACAATGGATCCCCAATCATGACACAATGAACCTTCACAAAGACACATTATTAGCAGAATCATGACACAATGAATCCCCAAACCATGACACAAAGAATCCCCAATCATGACACAATGAACCTTCACAAAGACACAATATTAGCAGTTTTCATTACACAATGAATCCCGAATCATGACATAACAAATCCCCCAATCATGACACAATGAATCCCCAAACCATGACACAATGAATCCCCAATCATGACATAATGAACCTTCACAAAAAACATCATTAGCAGGAATCATGACACAATAAATCCCTAAACCATGACACAATGAATCCCCAATCATGACACAATGAACTTCATAAAGACACATTATTAGCAGTTTTCATTACACAATGAATCCCGAGTCATGACATAACAAATCCCCCAATCATGACACAATTAATCCCCAAACCAAGACACAATGAACCTTTACAAAGTCACATCATTAGCAGTTTTCATGACACAATGAAATACTTGGTTAAACCCCCTAATCATGACACAATGAATTCCCAAACCATGACACAATGAACTTCCCAAAGACATGATACAAAGATAGATTTTTGACACAATGATGCTTGGTTGAAATTCACAATGAAACCCCTAGATCATGACACAATGCATAGTTATATTTTGACACAATAATACTTGATTAGGTTTCTGTTTGTGCTTGCTCTTCGATGGGAGTTATTCGTAGTGTTTCTGAGTTTATGCTTGTGGTTTTCGAGGTTGGCGAATGTTCAATAGACTTTGAAGACGTTTTCGACGGTAATGCTTTTTGAACGGAATCCATGCTTACGTTTGAGGTTTTCGTCGGAGATGGTTCGTTTGAATGTTATGGAATTGAAAGGACGATGATGGAAGTGTTGGTGACGGTTTATTGTGTCAATTACTTTTTTGCCCCTCTACCTGTTAGCAGTTTTCCACTTATTTACATGTTTGCCACCGCATTTTTTGAACCATTGATCTATTTTAATGAGTTGATCCAACGGCCAGAATTACTTCTCACACTTTTTAGGAAATATAACATTTGCAGCATATCCTCTCTCATATTTTAATATTTTAAATAGAAAAGGTAAAATAATTATTTCATATGTATTTCATAAAAATTTCAATTAGCGGAAAATATCAATGTATTTATTCATGAGTGAACAATCTATAACATATAATAAAATAAGGTTTTTCTAAGAAACGTGTCATTATTCTAGCATATCAAAGGACATGTGTCATCATTTTAGCATATCAAATAAATAATTTTTCACCTCTCTCTCATAATAATTAAATATGAAAATTTTAAAACAATCAATTTAACTTTCCTTTTTCACGAAAATATGTTAAACAAACATATTATATTTATGTTTATTGTCTCTCTCATATTAAATGGTAATTATTATAAATAAGTAAACTAAATATTAAACATCTAAAATATAAATAGTATTATTATAATAATTTTTAATATATACTAAATTATATGATTTTAAACATATTTATCTTTAAATATAGAATAATAATTTCTAATGTCATTCTCTGTTATAACTTTTAAATACTCATTATATTTTTATTTCACCAATCGCTAATAACATATAGAAATTAAAATATTATAAAACTAATAATTTTAATATATTTTATTTATTCCACCCATGTGTTAAATGGGCTCTAACTAGTAAGATATATATAACTTATCAAAAACTAATAGAACTCTCGATAATGATGTTACCATGAAAACCACTCGTGTAATTTACTCAACAATGAATTTCCATTTTAGGGGAAATTGTCCTTCTTCTATAAAAGTATGAATAACATTGAAAATGTCACTGTTAAATGATATATTTTATCTACTATAATTCTGTTAATTATAAGTTTGAAAATGCAACATTATTTAAGGGAAATGAACAACGGGATGAGAAAACAAATTTTACAAATAATGTTAGAAGATGCTTTCTACAAAGGAAATACATGAAAATTATCTTTCATAATTTTTACAATGATTCGAGTCCGTGAAAACTGTAATTAATGTGTTCTTTTGGTTTCTATAATTTATGGGTTTCCATAAGTTTTATTTCAATTTTTTCATGATAATTTATGTGGTTGTTCTTCTATTTTTCAACACCGATTTATAAAATTTATAAGAAAAATACGTTATGAGACTATCCGTAATGAATGAGTGATAATGATAAAAAAATATTACAATCAATACTATGCTAGAAATAATGTGAAAATGATTAATATATATAATAATTTTATGTAGGGGAAAATAGGTTGGAAGATTTGTCAATTCAAACAAATCTAATCAATGAAGGACAAATATTCTTCGGTTACGAAGACAAGATAAACTGTGATGTGTTTAGTTCGATCAACAGGAATAGTTGAAATATAAAATGAGAAAATTAGTTAAAAAGGAGTTTAGTTTTTATAAGAAAAGGCGATATTAAACTTTCTTTTAGAAAAATAAAATATTATTATAAATCTATATATTTATGTACTTTTAGGGTCGCTTCTAAAGATATGCTGCTGAATCAATTATTCTTATTGCTTCTTGGGCCATTTGGAAGGCAAGAAACAATCTCATTTTTTCCAATAGAATGATTCCAATTGAAAACATTGTGGAGGAAATTAAGGTGATGGGTTTTCTTTGGATAAAAAATCAAGCGAGGCTGCACAATTTGGAGTGGGAACATTGGAGGAACTTTGAAATTTCGGATATTCTAATGTAATTTTGTTTGGGTTGCTTTTTTTTCTAGCTCCTTGCTAGAGAGTTGTATTTTAGGTGATTGAATAAAATTTTGCCGTTCAAAAAAAAATTATGTACTTTTAGGGGGTGTTTGGGATTACTTATTAAAATAATTTTTGACTTTTGAAATAGTTGAAAAGTAAAAAATGTCACTCCAAAAGTCACCAAAAGTCAGAAATTTTAACTTTTGGTGACTTTTGGAAGAACATATTTGACTTACCCATTCCAAAAGTCAAAAGTTGTTTTAATAAGCAATCCCAAACACCCACTTAATATATCAAGTATTAGTGGTGGGTCAAGGTGAAGGTATAAGATTCTGGTTGGATGTATGGTGTTAGGATAGGCCGCTGCTAGTTGGCTTCCGGAGCTATTCCAACTTGAGGTTAATAAAGGATGTTCCGAATCGGATCGAGTAGTGGGTATCGAAGGAGTGTTCTTGTGGAATTGGAGCTGGAAAAGACCTCCGGAAGCGGGTCCAGAAGCTGATCAGCTAGAGCAACTTGTGACGCTAATTGATCCACCTCGGCTATTGTCTTCTAGCGATCGGTGGGTGTGGTCTCTCGACGGATCAGGAGAGTTTTCTGTTAAGAGTGTGAAAAACAAGTTGATGGAGTTGAGATGTGATCAACCGGGTTCGCAATTCTTATGAAATAATTGGATGTCAAAGAAAGTGGGGATGTGTGTATGGAGGGCATGGCTGAACCGACTTCCGACGAGGGACTTGTTGGACAGAAGGAACATACACGTGGGATCGTTAATGTGTCCGTTATGTCGAGACTACTTAGAATCGGTGGAACATTTGTTTGTTAATTGTGGTTTTGCTCAAACAATCTGGTCAGTGGTTTCACAGTGGGTGAATGTTCCACCTATTTTTGCATTTGAGACCCGAGACTTATTTGACTCGGTGAATTATGTGGGTGGATCCCATAAATATAAAAAAGCTCTCCATGTGGTTATTCAAACGACACTATGGTGCTTATGGAAGACTAGAACGAGGTACTGTTTAAGGGTGCAAATGGCAATGTGCAGAAGAGCCTAGAGGAGATTAAATCAAGAAGTTTTCTCTGGATCAAGTCCAGGTCCAAGGCGATGGAATTGGATTGGAATATAGGAATAGCTTCAATTTGAGTAAAGTGGGATGGTAAAGATAGGTGGTAGGTTTTCTCTTGTTTAATATGTTGTTTCTCTTGTTTCGATGGTGTGTGTATAAGTATGTATGGAGTTTTATATTTTGTTAGCTTCCTGCTAACATATTTTGGTGGAATAAAAGTTTGTTAATCTTTAAATATATATATATATATATAATATATATATATATTATATATATAATATATATATATATATATATATATATATCAAGTATTAGTAAACATACACAAACTAAATGTCACATAAACCTTCTATAACAGCTTAAACATCAAACAACGTGACACATATTTAAAAAAAGGTCAAATGTCATCAAAAATCAAACCGGGTTTAGTGGCGCACTTTGGAATTTGGATTGACTAAACTTTGAAAGTTATATTACTTATTTTTGAAGTCTTCTTATAAGTCTCTTTTGTTTCCTAATTAACGCCTAATTTGAAGGATAATCATTTTTTAGATTTAGTAGTAAGACATGTTCATTATCTCAAAGGGAGTGACAATTTCACATATATTTGATTCTAATGCTCCGATTAAGATTTTTATCAGACTAAATGAGTCTATTTCACATCTCAAACATGAGAAACCTCTTAAATATCTATACTATATATAAAGTATATTAGAGTGGTGTTTTAAAATATTATAAAATTAAAAACAATTATTTTACTCAATACATAAGATACATCCACTTTTGAGGGTAAAATAGTATTTTTAACATTATTTACAGATTATCACTTACAATTAGTTACATAATAACCTTACACTTACTGTAACTTACATAAATTTTACATTATCTTCCATAAACTAAAAAAAACTATTTTTTTTCAGATTTCAGTTATATCTTTTAATCTATCATGTTAAAACTTTTTGATACTACAATTGTAACCTGTGTATTTTTTAAACATTCTGGTGTAATTCTTTTGCTGAACCAATGTGTTGTTTTTTATGAGATACAATAAGTTAATGCGTAAAACAACCACTAGCAACCACAAACGTAACCCTCTGTCGGCATCCCTATCGTAATCACAGAAGGGTAACCAAAAGCGGGCTATGGCAATTGCTCGCGACGATCACCACAAAACCCTAAGTCATTACGGTCACCGTACCAACAACCGTCAAAGCACTTTTGGAGGCCAGATCTCCGTCGCTGCCACCAACAAAAGCCATACAATTACAGATCTCGTGGCAATAGGGACCAAGAAACAACCAAGGCGGCCGGTGGAAACAAAGAGCACCGGTGGCGAGAGGATGCCTAAAAGCAAAAAGCATCCGCTTTCTTTCTCTAAGTAGAAGACACAATGCAATTAGAAGTAGTATCGTATGCTTCAAACGTAGTACTATTAGCTACAGTAACTCTATTCACAAAAAATAGTTGTTTAATAATAATCTAATATTCAATGTTCTTTAATTAAAAACTTATGATCTTATAGTTAAGTTTAGAGTCAATATATGAAATTGATACCTTCTTAATACCATACAAATCATGTTTCGCTGTTTAACATACTAGCAATTATTTTAGAATATAAAATTACGGGTCAATTTCATATATACCCTTACAAAGTTTTTAAATATCATATATATCCTTGTAAAATTAATATATCATACATACCCTTATAAAGTATTATAAATATCATATATGCCCAATTCATTAAAATTTTATTAAGAAATGACTATTTTATTCTTATTCTTTATAAATCTCTCTTATTCATATGTATTATATTTTACAAGGGTAAGATGGTAATTTTATTTCTTTTTGGGTATATATGATATTTGTAGTTTTCCTTGGGTATATATGATATTTTAAACTTTACAAGGGTAAATATGAAATTTACCCTAAAATTACTACAAGAATAATAAAAATTAAAAACACGTGTCGGATGTAAAATGTTCAATCGTCGTATTGCGCGAGCACCTTTCTAGTTTAATATAAACAACTAACAAAAATCTTTGAAAGAAATAAAATACATTACAAAAGCCTAGGGAAGAAACACTAGATACAACACTAAAAAATAACATCATTTACCTGAAATTCTGAAAATAAATGTCTTAATAATGGTACCACGTCTGGTGAAGTGTGAAATCAAATTAAAATTAAATCAATATCGATCATATATTGATATTTTATATATAATTAGTGTTAAGTGTTTTGAATAACAATGAAGGTCCTAGAAAACATATATGCCTAGAAGTCATCCGTGTCTTAAATCGATTCGACCAATATGATCAACGAACCTCTCAAGCGGCTGTTTTGTTATCCGGTCCGGTTTTAAAAATATTATCTAAGTTTCAAACATCTAACTATTAACAGAGAGGAGCGGGTTCAACACGTGCGACTGATTTTTTGATCCCCCCTCACGTGCGCTTCTACTAGATAATGTTATGATTGTTAAATTTAACTAATCTTTTAAGTTTACACTGTTTGCTAGACAAATACCATCCAAACTTTATTTGTAATTTAGTTTTCTCCTAAAAAGTGTTTTTAAAAATCTATATTTCTAAACTTATTTTTTTTTGTTTTTTTAATTAGCTTTAATAATAACTTAACATATATAATCACTCGATAAGCCAAGATTTAAACAAAAACAGTATATTAAAATGTTAAATATAATCATTTTCTATAACAAACATGTATATCTTAATCTTTTCATAAATTACACTTTATACCTTCTAACAAAAACATGTATGCTAATAATATCATCATCAATAATCCCAAATGAGCCTATGAAAACACAAATCTTCACCCACCGTCTCATCGGAAACATCCACCGGAAAACCACCAACTTCCGCCACCGCCCACGGCGGCGACAACCCCCCTCCACCGAGTCCACCACCGTCACCTGACTCACCGATTCCGGCGAGTCAACCCATTCAAACTCGGCAACTCAACGATCTCCTCCAAGTCATCACCGGAGCTCACAGCACCACCACCGTCACCGGCAAGAAACCCACCACCACTACTCTCCGGAGACCCAATCCACCATCGACGCTGCCTTGGCTGCGGCAGCCCGAACGTCGCGTGGGGCGGCCGACGCCGGCACCGGCAGGAGGTTGTTTGAGCTGCGGGAAGTTGAGCACGGCGGCGGCGCCTTTGACCGACAGGGCGGCGACGTCGTGGGCTCTGGCGGCCATCTCCGGCGACGGGAAGGTGCCCAGCCAGATGCGGGTTTTTGGCGGGGCTGTCGGATCTCCGACACCCATTTGCCCCAACTGCGCATTCGAACGCCGCGGTACGGCGGAGGACGGTGGTTTTTGGTCGCCGAGTAGGGTTCCTGCGGGATTTGTGACCGGAGTTTGATCGGAATGTGCCATTGATGGTGGCCGGAGGTGGGTGAAAGCTGTAGTTATAGAGGTGATTTGACGATGATTAATAGTGACATTTAGCCTAACGTATGTGTACGTGTTTATATATAGTTATATATGTATATTAGTTTTTCTTAAACTTTTTTAGTGTAGTTAGTTTAATATGGTTTATTAGATGATGAACGTGATGATTTTTAGCGATTAGTGTGTGAACTCGCGTGGTTAAATAAGATTGTTGAAATTTGTATGGTTTGGTTTTGATTATTTGTATATTGGTATTCATCTCACGGTTTTGAAGTTTGTATACATGTTTTATAGTTTTATTAGATTATAGATTTTAAGAAATGTATAATTTGATAGAGAATTTGAGAGAGGTGGTTAGTTAAAGATATTGACGTTTTGGGATTTACTAATATATCTTTTAATGTATAAATTACAAAAAAGTTTTTTCTTAATGTTGGGATTTTTTTATGTTTTTACATTCAGACATAATATTGTTATAAATTTTTATACATACTAATTAAAAAAATCAAATAGGTTTTATATCAATTATAATTATAATAATTTACAAATAATTGTGATGTTTGAACTATTTGTACACCATGCTTAGTCTATTCGTACACATGCTTAGAGAACAATTTTGGTATTATAAAAAAATTACAAAGGATTTAAATGCTAAATTGTTTTAATTTATAGCTAAATAACAATTTTGTTCTTTTAAGATGTTTTTAAGATGCTTATAAGTAATATAAATATATAGATTCGAAATATTCATGGACCAAAACAAGTCGAATGGTTTGGCTGGTTTAAAATGTATTTTGTTCACTTTACGATGGTTTAACACTTAAAGAAAACAACTTAACATTTTTTTTATTTTTAATGGCAATTTAACAAGTAAACTTTCTTCTTGTTTTTTAAAAGTAATACAAAATTAAGCTGTAAGAAAACTTAAAAAAATTGTATCCACATGACGTAATGACGTATAATAACCGCTAAACACTAAAAACAAATTGCAAACTGTGAAATTTGGTCGGTTTGATTTGTCAAACCATAGTTTGCAGTTTAGTTTATTCTTCACAAACATATTGAAGTGGAATATGAACAACCTTAAATTTCAAACTCTACAATTCAAATGACAACCTAACTAATTACAATACAATATAGATTATAAATATCATTTTAAACAAACACGTGCATTCTATTTTCGGTGAGTCTAACACAGAAAAAAAAAGATATTTAAACATTTCTCATTTTATTTTAATTTAAATAATATTTTTACATAAATACCACCTTCATATAAACACCACTAGCTAGACCACCTACATCATTTTATTATTTACAATTATACCCTTCAAATTCGTTAAAATATATATTCTCTTCAATAACCATTCGATTCTGTTCAGAATTGTTAAGAGCACCTGTTGGAGGATCAATGTGGTTAAGATGAAGTATTTGGAGATTGTAAACTACATAATATAAATGGTGGTAATCGTGTAAAATTATTTGGATTGAAGTAGTTACGAATAGGAACAGAGTAGATTTATCGCTCGAAACATAATAGTGTTTTTCTTACAAAAAGTGGTGTAGGTTGAAAATTTTATAGATATAAGATAATGTAAGAGTAAAAATTATTATTAAAAAAGCTACATAATCTTTAATAAATAAAATGTATGTTGCATAGTATATAAGATAATAATTATAAAATGATATATGCATAGTAATGTAAAGGGGAAAGTCAATTATATTAAAATATATATGAATAATCCTATAAGAAAGGCAAGACTTTGTATCCGTAAAAATAACATAATTAAAAGAGAACGTAACATTACATAACATAATACTAAAGTGTCGGGATATGACGTGACAAGAGAATATTATATCAAACACTACATATGTTTCTATAGTAGTTAGAAGGTCTCGTCAATCTTAAATTCAATATGATAACATAACGCCATGGTTATTGGTACACAACCCCAGTTAATGATACACTATTGACAAGTAGCATATGTTTGTATGGCTTAGCAGGAATCGTGAACATATAAAATTCAGGGTCGTATTTTATGCCTGAAAAAAACCTCAGTCAGTTGTCACATCAAGACAACGAATTAAATCGTTTTTCTAACATTATTACAGCTTTTACATTTTATTAGTTTCAATATGATAAAATGTATTTACTTTGCATAGATGGCTTTATACATTATAATGTTAAATCCCTTTTGAAGTTTGTTCCAATCATTAATCAATATCACATAGGCTAATGCATAATCATAACTATTCATGGTATCATACGGATTCTGATGGATCAGAAGGAAAATGCAAAGTTCACAACTCATTTGTATTATGGGCCAAA